>VWZV01016146.1:0-281142 GCA_013397155.1 Irena cyanogastra | reverse complement strand
ACTCCACGTTCAGTTCAAGATCAAAGCTAACTTTATTGAAAAAGCAGTCTCTTTATAGAGACTTACGCTAACAATTATGTGATTGGCCACATGGCACAACGCCTCTCTACCACCGTTGGTTTGAGGCAGAGAGCAATGTTTTGAGAACGGACAGAAAAGGAAAATTAAACAAAAGGGAACAACAGCTGTTGTTTGGAAAATGAGGGAAGCTTACAAAAACCTTTTATCAGTCCATTGCTTGAGAACATGAAATTCTTCACAGAGCTGTCCTTGGAAAGGAAAGCAGCTCTCTCCTGAGAAAACCTAGAGCCTGTACTGAGTTTTCTCTAAGTCGCACTGAAATCCAGCCCCACAGTGCATGACTTTTCACCTTATTTTTAAGAGAGTCTTTAACTTGCTCTTTCTAAAAATGGAGTTCCACACAGACAGCATTGTCCAAGAAGAATTAACTTGCACGGGGGTTACATTTTGTAAGTATGGACGCAATGTGTTCTCTGTAATGATTTAGCATGAATACCATATGTTTGGATGGTGTGAAAAATGCCAATCACTTGTTTTAAAATTTTGGAAGTTTAATAATAATAAAAATAGCAATGAAAGTAGTAATGAAAATAATAAAGAAAATTAGGACAATAAGAGACAATAAAACAGAGAATTATGGCCAGGTGGGTGTCTGGCATTCACCACAAGGCACAGCTTGCTAACAAAGGATTACCCCTTAAAAGCAATAGTCTGTTGCATATTCATATATCTCATACATGATTCAAACATTCTTTTCAAACTAGGGTGCTTCTGCTTAATTTCAGCTTTTTGCCCCCATCTTGTAAATCAGCCTTCTTAGTTCCTCGAAGTCTGAGCTTTCCTGATAAGGAGACAATAATTCTTGTCTTGGGAATCTTGGTGTCTGTTGCTGTTACCTCTATCCAGATAGGATAGTGCGAAGAATTTCTTGATTGTCTTTTCCATTCCTTGAGCTAGTTACAAAAATTACCTTACATCACACAGTTTCTATTTTAATATTATGCTACAGCCTAAAAACTATATTTACCACACTACTTAAAAAAGAATAATACAACACTACTTAAAAGAAATTAATACAACATAACACATGTAGTATTCATTTTAATATTTGCAAAGAGCCAATCATAAAATATGCATTTTTCACAGACGGCGAGAAGAAATGTCTTAAAGGTGGGACAAAGATGGAATAAACTTCTAGAAAATGGCAAGGTCATCTACAAGCCGCTGGAAAAGGTGGTCCTGCTCTAAGCTCTTCTGTTGAATTAGATTTCTCACTCAGGCACTGAGCACTCAGCTCAGAAGAGTCAAACTCTATTCAAAACATTTTCTATGCGTCTGGTAAGCTCTGAGTACTCAATTGGTGCAAAGAAAATAGTTGGATTAGACAGCAGAAACTGAGACAGAAATTGAATTTTTGAAGTATGATCTGTCTCCTCCACCCCCATCCCCACCAGTGAACTGAAAGATCTTTTCAGCCCTTTTCAGGAACATTGGAGTTATACCTTGCAGTTACACCCATGTGCCTCTTGCAGTGTCAGCTCCACACTTAAGGGATCTTAGGGCATGTTGTAATCCAGCCTTTCAAGAAGATGGTGTTCCATCTACCTGATATGTCTACCACTCCTCTGGCTTCTTTCCTTATTCTGGCATAGGTGAAACACTAGAACTTCTCTTTAAAAAAAGTCTGGATCAGCTTTAATCTAGATGTTTCACTACATGTGTAGACTTGCATCTGGTATAGCACAAGTGAAATGTGATGGGTGAGAAAGGTAGGGCCGTGTGTAAGAATGGGTATGTGTTAAAGGCTGACTGAGCATCTTAAATGAAGGTTTGCTACTTCAGTGGGATTTCAATTTTTCCCATGGGATCTGACATCTACAAATGTCACTGATGGGAGCTGACATATCTCAACCATTTGGAAACTCATGTGCTAATACTCTCAGTTTTTTTAGTGATGCAACATTTTCATCCTTGACACCTTCCAGGGACAACTATCCTCTTTATTGTCCATACTCTACAACAGGGCTTCAAACAAAGGAGCCCTAATGCAGATGTGAATATGCAGAATATTCCAGAGTACTATCTACTGTGCTTCTTGGAGTGAAATCTTGTGCATGTCTTTTGTTTCTTCTTCAAATTTTCTTTCTAGCTAAGGGTCTTCTTATTTGTTTATACAGTTTCATCATTTCTTCTACTCCTGTCTGCTTCATGACTCTGGTGTGTTAGAGGCTTTTCCTATAATAATTTTTTCTTATCTAAGTAGTTTAAATCTCCAGTGGGGCTCTTTTTCCCTTTATCTCTTTTTCTTTCTTTCTTTTTTTTTAATTATATTTTGACCTGCTGCTACTTCCCATATTTCCTTTGTGAATTTCTTTCCTTTTGTCTCTCTTGATCTTCTCTCATTGTCTGACCCCTTAACAGACTTTTATTCTTCTCTACATTTACATGCAGAACAGATATGTTCTGTAGTGTTCACAGCTGTATAAGCTCTGATTTTAATATTCTAGTCCTGGGTACAAAGACTTGCTTACACAAGGGAATGACTCATTCTCCCCTGCATTCTAATCTAGCAAGTTTAAATTACACTGATGGCTTAGCTTGACTCATAAAAGAGTCAGAACTGGCTCCCTAGCAGATTTACAAGATTACTTTCTAAGATACTGTGCTTTCTACTTGAGATCAGATAGTAAAATCCTCACAGAAAGGTGGTATATCTAGTCTTGTACTGTAATTGATGCCTAAATCTCTGAAGTTTAATTATACTTATCATGCCTTGAAAACTGCAAGCATTATTAAAACAAGCTGTGTTGGTTCCAGAGCTGCCAGCCATTGAGAGAAGCACAACTTATTCCCTAACTTCTTTGTTCCCTACCGCTCCTTCCTCTCACCCCTAATTGTATTTCTACATATTGATAAGATGCCCCTGAGGCTTCTCCTGTGCAAGCTAAGCAGCTCTAGCTGTCTCAGCTTCTCCTCAAATGAGGCATGCTCCGAGCTCTTACCTTACTCATCTCTGTGGTCCCTTTGTGGCCCTGGACTTTCCAGTGAACTGGACTCTTCTCTTTTGTTCTGGGGACCCATAACTAGATCCAGCACTACAGATGTGTCTTACCAGTTGTCCTGGGTCCACCAGCACCCTCTGGTCAGTGTCTGCAATGCTGCTTTCTGTAAGAGCACTCTTATCCCAACACAGTGGTCCAGCTTACCAGAGAGAGCTTTTTAGACACGGATAGCTCAGAGCTTGCCTAAACAAGGTAGGAGTAATTTACTAGAATGTACTAATGATCCTTTTCTGGGATAGGAATTCCAGACCAAAACCTTCCAACAAATAGTATAAATAATCTTTAGACGTGTCTGCACTCTCATAGTTGCAGTATTGTTACATCACATGATCTAGTCTCTGCAATGATCTAGTCTCTGCATATAAAGTAAATCTTTATCATGAGGGAAAGAAATTGAGTCCATTGGAGAGCTGATAAATTTTTTATTAATACTTTAAAATGGTGAATTATTTTCAACAAACAAGCCTAGGAGTTTTATTTCTGAAAATTTTCATTAGTGAATTGTTAATTTTTGTTTATTTAATTAAATAAACATCATGCTGCAAGCAGTCTATTATGTTATGGAGCACATCTAATTGTTCTTTTTTCTAGGTCCTAGCTGAGGTTAAGAAAATGCTTTAAATATTTGAATGGGTGATTTTTCACTTGAGAGTTACCATTGTAATCTCCCATCTTTCTTTTTAAGACAATGAGAGGGCAGTTACATTTTTCTTGTTAAAGCATACCTTTCTGCACATAATGTTTTAGTATCCACACTTACCTTACACAATTCTTGAAAAGTGGATACAGGAACCTCAGGAAGAAGCTATAAATTAGAACATTCTAATAAAATATTTGTCATCAGGAGCTGGTGAGTACACTAACTGCTCATTTTGAAGTGCAAGTTGAAAGAGATTCACTTGAAAATGTGCTCAAAAGGAAATCAGTGTCTGCAAGATATGCCAAGCATGAAATGTCATACCCTCTCTCTTCATTTGCCAGAGATGTCTTTCTTTTGGTGCTGCTCAGGACATAGACTTGTGAGCCTGGAAGCTCCAATCTGTCTGTCCTTGCAAATGGGTAAAGGACTGCTGGAGAAGCCCAGATGTCCCTTGAGTGATGAAGAATTGCTTGGGGGTCAGCTGGATTTTTTGAGGAGGCAGCTGGCATCTGCTCAGCTTTCACAGAACTGACTTGTTTTCATGGTACTTGTGTTTTCATGGTGACATTAGTCTCTGATCAAATGAGCCTTGATCCCTGAGTTAAGAGTCGACCTCTTCCTCATAGCAAATAACATGGGAGAAGACAAGAAATATTTTTTCCAAAATGAAAGGTTCAGACAATTCTCTTGACCACTCAGTGTCACTTTACAAGCCTCCTATATGTAGCTTGGACTTGTAATATTTCAAATGTGTGTGTGTATGCAGGGGGAAAATATCATAAGTGTATTTGCTATTGCTGTCGTTTAACCCCAGCCAGGAACCAAGCCCCACACAGATCCTTGCTCACTCCCCCACTAGTGAGACAGGAGAGAGAATTGAAAGAGCAACAAGTAGAAAACTTGTGGGTTGAGATCAAGACAGCTTATTGGGAAAAGCAGGAGCTATGTGTGCAAGCAAAGCAAAACACAGGATGAATTCACAGCTTTCCATGGGTGGGGAGGCGTTCAGGCATCTCCAGGAGAGCAGGGTCCCATGACATGTAACAGTGACTTGGAACTCCACCACTCCAAATGTTCCTCCCTGCTTCCTCCTTCTTCCCCCACTTTGTATACTGAATATGATGCCATATGGTCTGGAATATCCCTTTGGTCAGTTTGGGTCACCAGTCCCAGCTATGTCTTCTCCTAACCTTGCACACACCTTCAACTTCCTCGCCAGCATAGCAGTATGAAATGCAGAAAAGGCCTTGGCTCTGTGTAAGCCCTGCTCAGCAGCAACAAAAACATCTCTGTAATATCAACCCTGTGTTCAGCACAAATCCACAGCACAGCCCCATACCAGACCCTGTGAAGAGAATTACCCCAGCTGAAACCTGTTATACAGGAAAATGCATTGCATTAAGCACATAAAATCTTCTAATTCAAGTGTGTTATTAATACTATTGCATATGGGTAGATGTTCTTTGGAGTGTAATACTTAGCAGATTCGTGATGGTTTTAAATTATTAAATAATGACATAGCAATTATGAGGATTCTTTTGGCTATAAAGAGGTTGTAGGAGCATTTATGATTAAACCCTGCTGTAGCACAAAGGGCTAATTGGTTTTGTCAGGGTGATTCCATGTCAGCTTTTTTGTATGCATAAATGCTTTATTTAAAAAAGGGAACTTTTTATAGTTTGAAGCAACCTTGTCACAGCAGACTGGAATATCATCATTTTTTTGACGTTACAAATTAACTTATGCTGGTCTCAGTTCTGGAGGCAAAATTACTTCTGATTTCTAAACCATTACGTTAAAAGATAGCTCCTATATTCATGATAGCATTACAAAATGTGCATGTAAATATACCTTCAAAGAGGAGTCTCATGAACAAGAAAATATTTAGTAGTGGCTGTGAAAAACTCAAAAGATAAATATTAATGAATAATTCTGTTTTTTTTTTAAGATAGCATGGTGAAATGAATACGAGAGCAGAAATACTTGATGTAAATCTAGTTAATGAACAAAATTTGGGCATTATAGTGCTGAATTAGCTGATGTTAGTCAAATCTATGTCTGAAATAAATATATGGATAGGCACAAGAAAGAGAGAGAGAGATAATGCCCTATATTACAAAATGATGACTCTCTTATATAAACCATTGAAGGAAGAGGGAAAAAGTAATAGAAGAGTTAGAGATCCTCCAAAAAACAGTGAGGCCATGCAGAAGAGGCATGAAGGATCACAGATTCAGGGAGTGAAGTTTATGCTTTTCAAGGTAGAAATAAAACAAAAATCAAAGAAATGCTAATTAAAAAAAAAAGTCAACAGAATGTATCTCTGTTTGCAAGACAAGTAATTTTGTACACTGAAATAAGGGAGGATCTGTCATGTATTCCTGGTGGAAAACGTCACACAATAGTGGAGCAGAGGCATTTTGCAGTTGCCTGTAGAAAACTAGAATTCATCTTTGACAACTACAATATCTCCTTTAATATATTTCAGCTTCCAAATAACATCAAAGGCACTTCAGTCTCCTGCTGAGTATGTTTGAATGGTGCATCACAGCGAGACCCTTTCCTTTTTGGAAAAAATACACACGTTTTTTTCTGTCTGTTGCTTTTTGGCTGCAGAATAAAGAAGGGAAAGAGGCAAAAAATATTTAGGAAACTAATATGACAACTGTGAAATCAATATTTCCTTGGTGTGGCTACAGTTGCTGTCAATATAATGCAGTTAATTTAATTTTTATGTTTAATTAAAATAATGGATAATTAACATGTTAAGAACCCTTTTTAGATGGAAAATCTTTGAAACTTTGTAGAGCTATAATGTGAAACTTATATGTGAAAAGCTCTGCAATAACAGGATCTGACCATGGATTCTTTCTGTTGTTTTTGTCATTACAATTTGAGGAGAAAGATTCTCACAAGCAACGTGCCAGAAATGGTTACAACACCCTTACTTATTTCTCAGTCTAAATCAGAAGAAGGGAAGTTCACATTTCTTTCTTATTTTTTCCTTATTTTTTATTAATTTGAGGATTATCTAAATAAAACTCAATTGGCAGTGCTTCTTCCTTAGAATATTTATTGTTTTTGAAGTTTGATAGTGGGCTAAGGATGAAGAGATATTCTCAGCCTTAAATAATTTACTATCAAATGGTAGCACCGAAATCTCCAAAGAGCAAGAACACAACCATAAATTTCCTGACAATAATTGATTATTTATTGTATTTATCATTTACTCTTTTTGACAAAAATGAGGAAATGTCACAACATTTAACAATTTTCCTTTGACTTCACAGGTTGCATTTTTCCCCCGAAGTTCTTAGCGTATTTCAACAGACCTTGACATTACTTTCTTAGCAAACTTTCTCTCAGGTGGGAAGCTATGTCACATGCAAGATAATTTTTTTTTACTAGTTATTTACAAAGTTGAAGTTGAATCATTCTGTTTTGTAAACATTTGGTAACTATGCTGCCTCTTTGGCTCAAGGTTCTAGCACTGCAGTTGTTTTCTGGAGACATATTTCAGGACACAGAGATTTTCATCTGGAAAAGCATTGAAATGTATGTTGTTTCCTTATTTTCTGGGGGCTACATTTAACATCTTAAATGAAACAAACAAACAAATAGAATAGAAGAAGGGCAGGAAGGAAAAATTGTTAAGTAAAAAACAATAAGCAAAAATTTAGACTAGATGGTGCTCTGACTCAAAAAAAGGGAGCAACAAAAACTTTCTCTGTGCTGGGGAAAAAAATGTAGCTTGGCACTGCTGTCATTACTTCTGACAGTGAGGCTCAAGGTCCCCGTGGCTGCAAAAGCATGCTTCAAACAGCTGCTGAACATCACTAGCCAATTTAGTTCCAGCTCTCTGAAATACAACATTCATCTGGAAGTGTTTGTTGTCAGGGCTATTTCATAGAAAAATAAGACACCTGTTCTATTTAAATGCATTTACTGTAAAGCAGCTGGGGCCAGCACCGGCGCACAGAAAGTGTTGTGATTTTGGGGTCGTTGATTTGAGGTCTGGATGCAGCCTTTGCTGGCAGTGATGGCTGAAGCTGGGAATGAATAGCCTTTGCCTTAGGAGAGCCCCAGGATTTACTTGCAGTAGAAATGAAGCCACTGAGAAAGCCTGGCTACGGTTTCAAGCAAAATAGAACCCTTTGGTGGCTGAAAATATGAAACGTGGAACCTGCAAAGTATAACTCTTCTAGCAACTTAGTGTGAGCCCTGCAAAGAATAATACAAGCACAGTGAAACTTTTTTGGTGTCCTCCAAAATATGGGAAACAGATGCAATATACTCTTTTGGTAATGAATCTCATTAATGTCTATGTTAACACTAATATAATATTAGGGATGAAAAGAAAAAAGCTCAATTCTAAGAATCCCCTTTGCTAGCAATTAATATATTAATTTGTATTAATATATATATCCAGAGCTGAAAACACTTTGTAGGGCAAGAAAACACTATAATAACAGCATAAAGGAAAGATCCTGACAGTTTGTATGATAATTTTTGTCCTCAAATTATATTTAATTCCATAATTATCAACACATTATTATGGTTATGAATATGACTTGTTTATTTCACATATTACAATATGATTGCAGTCATGAATGAACTTTCAGGGTAGGCTCTGTTGCTCCTGTCTGAACTGGGGATTTGCCGAGGCATGGAGCCAGTCCAGCTGCTAGCTGGCCCTGCAAGGTGAAGTTGCAGCCTTCTTCCTCCACACTTCCCCAAACCAAGCTGATTCACTCACTGGGTGGGTTGCTAAGAAGACAAGAAAAAAGGTGACTTTTATTGAATGAATATCATGTTACATACATTACATTTTATCTAATTTTTAATATGTACATTACATTACGTTATTCATATAGTGTAATTTAGAATATGCTAAACTTGGCTTCCAATTATAAGAGTTTTGCACAATGGCATCTCTCTAGAGCTCAGGATATGCTTCATTATCAGCAGAATTTTAGCTTTAATTAATATTTATAGAAGAGTTTGGGCATAATGAACTGCAATGCAGTTGCAAATGCACTCAAGCGCATCAATTTTAAGGTGATTTTATCGTGGGCTAAATCTTGATGTCTTTAGGAACTTTCAGTAGAACCTTGCTCAGTAGCTAGCACATTTATGGTATAGCCTAGTGATATTTCCAAAAATCTCCAGCAACTGTGCTGAAAGTGGGCAAGAATTGCAGAGTCTGTCTGTTAAATCATACAGACAGACAGGGATGCAGGCAGCTGGCTCCAAGAACTGGGTCTGTATAGGCAGACTTTGGGTCCATGATCCAGACTAGAGTCTTGTCAAGAAAAAGTAATATTTGGTGAAATATGATGGTGACATGAAGGACAGGTTTTCTGAGTGTAGAAAAAGGATTTTGGACACGAATATTTTGTGTTGCAATTGTTTAGTTCATTTCTGCTCTTTCTCTCCTGGTTTTTCTTTGACTCAAGAAAGTCTTTAACTAAGAAGTCTTTGATAAGACTAATTTTTTTCTTTAAATATATTCTTTCCAGTATATCAGAAAGCTGCCTTAATAGTGTGAATCAGATCATGTTAGTTTCACCTTTACAGTCACTCCGTTCACTCACAGAAGCACTGAAAATTGTTCAAGTATCTTTTATAGCACCTGCATCCTTAACAGAGGCATGAATATTCCCCAGAATATAATGAAATTAATTGGAAACTCAATTAATTAATTGTAATTAGTTGTAAATGTAATTAATTGTAATTGTAAGAAATTAATTAACTATAAACTCAAACTTATTACAAAAAGATGCACTGTAGAAATATTTCTACTTCAGAATCCAAAAAGTTCTTCTGGTCCTATTGTGTCCTTCCAGGTTCAAGTATGGTATCTCTAGTAATATCAGTACAAATAAACCTTGTAAGAGTGACATTTTCATTGTTAATATTATTACAAACCTGAGTGCAAAGGGTCAATGGTAAATTAAAATAAATCAGTTGAAAGGAGACAAACCAATACAATTCATTAATTGTTACTAAATTTTTAAGAAGATTATATTTTATTGAATGTATATTTTTCAGCTGTAAACTTCATGCAACCATGGATAGAAGACAGAACACTTCCTAGTGTGGTATGATATGGAATCCATACAAATGAGCTCTCCTGAGATCTGAGTCACCTTTTAGCATTTTTGTCATTTATTTATCACTAATTCATGGAAGCTGTCCATGACATCAGCATGGAAGTTGTACTGTTAAGGGTGGGAGGTAGGAAGGATTCCGCTGTCACTTTTTAAAAACATTGTCTGAAGGATAGGAACACTGTAAAACATGATTCTGTGCCTTTAGAGCACCTAAGGAGAAGTCATTTAAGCAGCTGATAATGACCAAAATGGGCAGTCTTGTAGTAAATGGGACAAAAACATGTTCCTCTCCCTCCCCCATCCTGCAGTAGCTTTCAGGAAGATGATAAGTATTGCTCTAACTGGACTGTATTCTTTTGGATAATGGGAACATGAGTAAAAAGAGGCCATAAAGAAAAATTTATAACTCTGCAGATGTTAAAACAGTGGTAATTACAGGACTTAAAATAGTGATAATTTTCAGCTGCACAGAAGAGTTTCTGTTTTTCTCTGCCAAATATTGTACCTCTCATAAGAATAAAATAGTGATTTTTTTTTTTCTTTTGCTGTGAGACCCTGACTATGCCCTCTTCCTCAGCAGCTCTGGGCCTAATTGGCCATGATGATTACACATGACAATCAGCAGGAAATCTGTCAGCTCTTCAGGAGCTTGGTCCTGGAGGGGCAGGATGATGGCCCATGTTGCTCTAAAGAGGACAACAAAAATAACAGCCTCTCCTGCAAGCCTAGTCTGAAACTGTCTTGCTGCTTGCTTTCTTGTCTAGTTGAAAGAAATCCGAGGGGCAATCGAGTTACAAAGTCTAGTTCATGGCTAGAAAAGTCAGAGCTCTCTGAGTGAGGTAGCCTTTAGGAACAAAACAAGTTCCTCAAAACAACATTTTTCATCCGTTTTGGTAGCAAACTCCCCTCCTGTCTGATTCAGTTCACAGGAGTCTGGAACACATCATCACCAATACTGAAGAATTTCAGTCCCTGCACGGAGTAAGCCCATCTTTTCCTTAAAAACTTCTTGTAGTGCCAGCTCCATGATGAACAACTTTGACCTCACCAGTCATCACTCTTTATCACAGCTGCAGTCCCCTGGGCTACTGAAAATACCAGTCCTGACTGAGGAAATTGTTAGAAGGAGAGAGAAGCTGGATGGTATGTTGAAAACTGATCCCAAGGGATTGGTAGCAACATTATTTTGAGGCTGGTGCCCTTAAAACAAAGTGTACTTTATTCAGATCACCCCTTAGGAGAAGTTCCAAAACGATTTTGCTCAAAAATTTTAGCTTCATAAGGTGAAGGCTAGCAGAAAAGGAAAGAAATGTTTGTGTCTGTTTGGAGTGAAGGAGGAAAGTTGTTACTTAGGTTATTATCAAATGATACTGTTACGAGGTATACAAAGCTCAATAAAAACTTTCTTTGAGGACTTCAATTGCTTTTCTTTATCTTTATAAAAGTAAACATTCTTATCACTTCCTCAAAACTCACCAATTTTATAGGCTGACAAAAAATGGTTCCAAATACTAATGTTTTATTTTGCATTGCAGTGTTAGGATAGGTTTTCTGTCATATGGCAGAAGTTATTTCCACCAGTTTCTCCATGTCATTAAATTTGTTCCATAAAGCATACGGAAATTAATTTAAAAAAAAATTAATGAGATAATATTTGGGTGGATTTGCAGCACAGATTATTGATAGTGATCATACAAGTTGCTTCAGCAGGAGTCAGTGAGGATGTGGTCTGGTTGGTATTAGCAGGAGGTCTGCTGCTGGCAGGCCAGAACCAAACACACGGAGCTCCCTGCAGCCTTATCCTCACTATGTCAAGGACCTAAAGAGCAGAGTGTGGCTGAGTCCAGCCCCAAAGCTGCTCTACCTCTAAAGATGTGCATTTCTGCAGGCACACTATGTCTTCCATAAAAAAACCCAAAAAAACAAAAAACGTGGGAGCTTAAAAAAAAGACCACTTCATTTCCCATTCTTCTATTCTGATATTAATCTATTTGTGTGCAGGTTCTAAATTAAATGTACTTTTTGATTTCTTTTATTCTTGCAGGAAAAAATCACCACCTTTTAAATGCCAAACACAAGAGGGAAGAATTTGGAAGTTTTAAGAGAAAATATGAATTTGTAAATGAAGAGCAGAGAGGTTTTTAAAGATGGAAAAGTCTTAAGTTGAAATATCATGGCCTGACATTTTGAAAATAAAGATTATTTTCATGTAGAGTCCATCAAGTCAAAAAAAAAGAGCCAGTTTCCTGAAGCGTATTAGCCATACTGAAAAAAAATTCAAGTTTTATTTTTTTGTCTGGTTTCAGTCTAAACTAGAATGAAAGGAAGTTTTCCTGCATTACACAAACATGGCACAAATTGCGGGAGGCAAACATATCAGTAATGGAGAATTTTCCATCTTGAGGCAGATTTACAGAAGATAAAAAGAATATTAGTGTAGCAGAGTATTTACTTGGGAAAAATCTGTTCCCCAGAAATTAGTTGCAATATTATCAAATAAAGTATTTATTATTTGTATATTTATTAATATTGCAGTCGATGTTTTTTTCTGCTACTAATGAAATTGTTGTTTATAGAAATAAACAGCTAATTAAAAAAAAATAAAAAGAAAATGTATGGCATTTTGGTATATTACAGGTTTTTATTTTGTTTTAACTGATGGGGAAAAAATGGTAATTTCATCTTTATGTCCTTAATAAATTATTGGAATAATACCAATATCACCAGTGGGACGTGCCCTGGCTTGTCCGGCTCCTGTGTGTGACCCTAATAACAGCAATTGGAGCGTCTGTACCCCAGAAGATGATATTAGCTAGCTCACGTGGCCACGATTCCAAGCTTGCCAGACTCTGGACGTGGTGTTGGTCTCTGCTGGAGAGACTCGAGGCGAATGGTGGAGGAAAANCTGTGTGTGACCCTAATAACAGCAATTGGAGCGTCTGTACCCCAGAAGATGATATTAGCTAGCTCACGTGGCCACGATTCCAAGCTTGCCAGACTCTGGACGTGGTGTTGGTCTCTGCTGGATGGACTCGAGGCAAATGGTGGAGGGAAAAGGAGTGAGTTCTGAAGGAGGGTTATATCCAGAGGTTTTTTCATTCTGGCCTGCAGGCTTCTGAATCAGTAACTGCTCCACAGAACTCTAAACAGACATTAAACAGCTTCCCTGGTGGTTCCCAACTAACTGACCACATGGCACAGACACCCTTTTAACCTGGGGGAGAGGGGGAGGGGAGATGTAGCAAGCCCACCAATCCAGGTAAGGGAGAGGAGGTTCCAGGGACAGAGGGATGCCTGGATTGCCCAATGCCCCCCAGTGTCTAAGGCATCTTTTGAATCTGCCCAATCACACGATGCCCTTAAGATTGACAGACAGTCCTTAGCAGGAGCCAGGATGGGGGGTGGACGTGATTCACACACACACACCTGGGGAAGGGACCTTCCGAGGGAAAACCCGGAATTCTGGGGCAGATGCTGACATCACACCGCAACAATAAATAAATCATAACATTTCTCACCAACTGAAAGAGTAGCCAATTTGTAATTCCTATGGGTTTATGATTTTTACACACCTGCCAATGCATTTAGTTCACATTTTTGATAACTGTAATAATCTCTGTTACATTTCTACAATCAAAGGTATTGATGCTTCTGTCAGCTGAAATATCTACACAGAGAAATTACCAAATGATACTGGTAGTTGTCTCACGGGGTCCTTATTTCTCTTCTAGTGCCTCAGTGTTTATCTTGCTCATATTGTCTTTCCAAGCTGCCTGTGGAATAATTCCTGGCTAACCCAGCTTGTGCTACTCTGAATTCCCACTTCTGCACATGAATGGTGGATGTCTAAGTGCCTAGTTACAAAAAACCTACCAGTCTCCATCAACAGTCCAAAAAGATGCGCAGTGTTTCTGTGCATTTTGTCAGAGTGAAGACAGTTTGGAGGCTACCTCATCTTCTCAGGTACTGAAATAAAAAGCAGGAGAAATAGAGTGTATTTAGAAAAATGTACTCTTTCTCCCCAAATCTTTTCAGGAAAGAATAAAATTTCTTAATATTTTCCACGTTTAAAGTATTTTGGAGAGTTTTTCAGTGAAGGATTTTCTCCATTTGAACTCTGTCAGGCAAGTATTTATAGGTCCGAAAGATTATATAATTTTCTGGTGGCTGAAGTGCTCATTCAGCATTTTGGAGGTCTGAATATTGGTTCTTGCTTCAGCTGTTTCATATTAATGCATGTCCATGGGCAATAGAAATGGTCTTTGATGATGACCAAGGACGACTGCAAAAGCCATTTGGAATTTGATATTGGATGAGGGAAGACCTCTTTCCAGGTTTCACCAGGCTTGCTTATCTGTCTTGTACAGCTTTCCTAAGATCAAACTTCTGTGCTGATAGGAAACAGAAACTTTTTAGAAATCCTTATAGACTTTGTGGGGCAAGCAAACTCGTTTTTTTCTACTTATCTATATTTGCTGTTTTCACAATAGGGGGATGTAATCATGTACGTAATACATTATAACAATGTCAGCTTTGTTGACAGGCTAATAGCCCCCTTTTTAGGGGCTAATTAGCCCCTAAAATTCAGTTGGCCTGATGATTCTCTGCTTCACAAATTATAGCACCTTTCATAACTACATGATGAGGGCTAGAATGATGCCAAGGGCTTTTGTTAGAGGAGAAATTTGGTTTAATAGTGTACCTTAGATAAAATTTGGCCCTGTTAGAATGGCTGGAGAACACTGACTCCAAGAAATGTAGTTGGGACTGGCATGTCAAAAATATGTTTTTCAAGATTATATCATGCTTTGCCTTTCTAAAAATTGGGCAGCAAAGATTCTTGGAGAAAACCATATAATTTCACAGAGACAAATGAAATCTACATGGCTTAAATGAACCTACAGCCCACATGGGTACCTTGTTCACACTTCAGTATTGTACTTTTTTGGTATTTTTTCCCTTGGTCTTGGAATTGTGGCACTGCAGCAATTTACATATGGAAAAAGTAAAATTGACATTATTTTAAGACAGACTGCATGTTTTCTCCTACATATTCCTTTCACATTTACTGAACTTGGTTTCGCACACCAGAATTGAAGGAAGGATTCCAGAAGGATTTAAATCCACAAGGATTCAAATTCATCACAAGTGCAGAGGCTGATGGACACAGTCACGTATCAAATTCTCACTGCTCACCTTATAAATGAACTCTCAGGAGTGCTGCAGTGCTGGGACTCTAACTCTGTCCTATGCATTTCTTTTCATGCTCAAGCTGCCACATGCCTGTCTCTGTGACTTAGAGATCAGGGAATCACCACTCAGGACTATGCACAGGCACAGTAATCTGTCTTTTCTGGTGTTTACTGATTGTGGTGCTGGTCTTCACGCTAGTGTGTGCATTTCCTGTGTTTAGTCCAAGAGGCAGACAAGGAGTAGAAAGATTTTACCAAGGGTTATTAAGTTCTGGTGCAGATGGACAGCACTATCCTCGAAGTAATAGGTGTTTTTGATTAAAAAGAAGCCTCCTTGATATGGTAAGTATCAAAATGCCAAGATGCTGGGCATCCTTTCCACATTTTGCTCTGAAACTAATGCTATTTTCTGATGAGGCTGCTCTAGCTCCCAGGTGAGATTTAAATTCTTATCCCTGTAGACACTTTGATGAATATTTAACTTCCACGGGTTTTAGTGTGGTGACTTGCATACTAAAAGTAAGAACAGGGTAATTGAAAATTTATTAGAGTATTTGAAAATTTATTACCCAAAATATCTTCATATAAGTTAAAATATTAAAAAAAGATGTACAGATATGTTGTCTCTAAACTGTTACAAAAACAAACATCTTTCAATTTATCTCCCTTCCTTCACTGAAGTTCCTGAAAACCTGTTTGAGAGGACTGTGCAAAACATAATCAACTATGTGTTCAGAATCTATATAAAGATTCAGTTTGCACTAAGTGCAAGTTTTAAAGGTGAAAAAGCCTATAGATTTTATTTTCTACAGTCCTTCTTAGTACATCCATATCTCCTTTCTCTTTATGCTGATTTTCATTTGGAATAGGTACACAAAGTTACTATAATTTCTGTACCTGTGCTACGAGTGTTCAGGCAAATAAATATTCCTCTTTCATTTGTCCTTTTCCATAAGTATAAATTTGTTCTGTTATACCTGAAAGACAAATAGAATTGGAAGCACTGATTAGGCAATTATGTCCTCAATAGAAAACACATCAGGGCCATTTTTTATTTAATATTTTGAGTTAATATGGCAAAAATCCTGATTTATGTTGTATAGATTCATTAAAAAGCAAGAGTGAAAATACACAGAATTATCTCCCATTCCAGTTTGTGAAATTTTTGTTGGATCTGTCTACTAACCAAAGAAATCATCATGGGGCTTGCAGTGCAATCCCTTTTACTACCACAAATCCTGACATTTAGAGCACAGAAGAGGGAAGTTTTGAGGAATGGAAGAAATGAGAGTGTATCTAATTCCTTCAAGAACTCATCTTTGCTAGCAAAATGGTTTCTGAAACTTCCATCCACATCTTCCAACATGGTATGCTGTACCCTGGATTCACTGAGCTGGGATGGAAAAAAAGCCTGCATGGATGCCTCAATTTAAAAATTAAAAACACCCAAATATGAGTGATAAACTAATGATGTACATTCAATAAATATATACATTTATAATTAATATAGTGTACAAGTGAGCCTGTAGAATAGCTAGTCATAGAGATTTGATTCACAGATATATTCAACTTTAATTAAAGCTGTCTGATTCTAGAAAATTCTATTTTAGTAATGCAACTCTGCTTTCAGTCATTCTGACTGAAAGATCTGGTAATGGCTAGATCTGGCAATGGCTGCCCAAAAAGTACGGATAAAATTCTTAAAACTCACAAATGTTGAAGATCTGCTGGGTATGTGTCTTCATCCAGAATATCATGCAAGCAGTTCTGCTGAAATTGGTGACTTACACCAACTTGGTGAATTCGACTTAAACTTCTGTCTGCAGGTGAAGATCCCAGCAAAGTCTGTCCTGGTCACCATGCAATGCATTTACTGGCAAATGTTTGCCAATGTAGCCCTTTGTTTGCAGCATGATCTCAAAAGCAGGAGACACAACACTGCAAATATCCTCTGAGCCTAACTGTGGAAAGATACTCTTAGGACTTTTCTTTCTGTGCTTTCTTCATGGGCTCTTCTGGTTCACTTTAGACAGAACAAATTAAATGTCTTTTTCTCCTCCTTAAAAAAGAAGGAATTTAAATGAACTTTTGTTGTAGCCAAATCCCTGCTGTCTTAAGGAGCTGACAAAATATCTTTAGCATTGTTTGTCTTTTGTGATGCAAGACAAGAAGCAATTATGTCATGTGATGTAAACCTCTCTTATGGTGGAACTGTGCTTTCTGCTTTTCCTCCCTCAGGTGGTTTTTCCAAAGTTCTTTCTCTCTCCACTGCACAGTGTCCTTTTCTCAGAGATGTTTTCAAACATACATTTAAAAGAATATTTATGTGAACTCAATTTTTTAAGCTTCCCTCTTAGTTCTAAAGCTTTTCCCCCATTCAAGTACAATAGTTTGCTCGTTTTTTTCTCCTTTTGTACCAAAAATGTAGTTTTGATATGTAAATATCAGTCTTAGTCTTGCTATTTTATGCTTTTATAAATTATCTCATCAGCAGTGTTTTTCTCTTATGCTTTTTTATCCTCTGCAACCTTTCTACACCACTGTTGCCCCCTTAATTAAACCAGAAGTCAGCTATGAACTCATTACTTTGATTCTAATAGCCCAGAAGGTGACCTTGTATTTATTTAATTACATTCAAATATGAATCACAAAGATCAGATGTCATTATGGAGGCATGTGCACATACATTGAAGTGTGCTGTTGATATACTCTCCAAGCTTATGAAAATTTCACTTCTCAGATATTTATACATCAAAGTACAAACAGGACTGATTTTGCTTAGCTTTGGTTGGAATGTTTTACAGTTGTGGATGAAAGCCCTTGAAACAAAAACAGACATGACTAACCTTTTTACATGTATCTATCCTCCACAGTGCATGGTGCAACCTTACTTATGAATTCTGTAATCTTCTTTCCATTCCTCCTTTTCCACTTCTTCTCCAAAAACTACACTGACAGTGGCAACAGAATCTTAGGATTGAACAAACCAGAAAAGAATAGGATAGATGTTGTCTGGCCCAACTCATTTAAACCAAAAGATTGTGACTGAGATGGAATACCAAATGGAAACTCAGCCTTGATTACCTCACTACTGCAAAGAAAATCCTCCCTACGTGGTCTTCATGAGTAGGCAGTTCCCAAGCAGGATATGCATTGCAACATAAAAAAATATTTTTGTGGAATAATCTGAAGGTCTTTGTTTTCTTCAAAACACAGAGCAAAGCCCACCTGATCCTCAGTCCCTAACTTTCTAAACCTTAAACTGCAAAAATCCCACTCGTTACTCTCTGCCAAAGGATAATTGACCAAGAACTTCTAGAGTCACAGAAAGAACTATCTTTGACTTGAGTATTGAAGTTCAAGGTCATTTTAATCTAACTTAAGACCAGTATTTTTGAAAACGGCACGACTAACAAACCCAAAATTTTTAGCAACCTCTATAAATGTCAGGAGGCACTGGCAACACAGTAAACACTGTATATATGTCATTTTATTCCTACAATTATAATGAAAAGAAACATTTTTTACTTTCTTTTTTATTGTGGCTAAAATTGAACAGAAACTTCGACATTGCACTCCGGTGCATGAAGGGCAAAGGAGCCTAGGAGAGCTGATTGATCTTCAGAGAGTCAGGTAAGTACAGCAGAAGCCAGCATGGATAAAATAAGAACTACTTCAGAGCACAGATGGAATATGAAGTTCACAGAAGGTGGAAGCAGGGAGGAATTTAGTGGCAGTGCTTCAGTGTACAGGGATGGAGTTAGGAACGCTGAAGTTCACCTGGAATTGGAGCTAGTAGGGATATGAAGTACAATAAAAAAATGTTTCTGCAAGTGCATTGCCAGCGAAAGAAAGACCAAAGAAAATGAGCCCATTGCTCAGTGAGGTAGAGGGTCCAAGGAAGAGTCGTAGAGAAGACTGGGTTACTCAGTGGGTTTTTTGCCTCAGTTCTTTCCTAATCTTATCTGCCCTCAGATATCTAAGGTCTTTGCAGACAAACATCTGGATGACATGGCAGTCAAGTTGACCATGGGTAAGCAGGGTGCCTTTGTAGCAAAAAAAGACTAATTGCATCTTGGGATGTATTACCAAAATTGTGTTCATGAGACTGGAGGGGGAGTAACTGACTTCTTCTCAGGTTACTGACTATTTATGAGTTACCAAAAGCAGGGGAGAGTTGCAAAGCAGTCCTTGAGAATCCACACCACATTTCACAAAAGCAGACATCCTTTTAAAACACTCCAGAGTAGAAAAAGCTATTTGTCAATAACTGCTAGATTCAAGGCACTTACTTGTTACTTACTTAACAAGTAAGCTGTAAAAAAGAAGTGATGTCCCTCTTTACAAAATAGCCTGGTGTTTGCTGAAAGTCAAGAGCAACGTTTTTGTCTTCAGGTGGAGCCTCCTCTGTTGATTCCACTCAACAGTGAAAAACAGTGGCAAAAAAGAGTGAAAATTGGGTTTTTGCTGCCTAGGGAAACTGAAACTTTAATTCTCTCTTTCACTTCAGGGAGAAATCATAGAACCATTAAGGTTGGAAAAGGCCTCTGAGATCATTGATTCCAGCCATTAAGCTAACATGCTCTCGTGATTTAAGCTGAGCTGACACCTGAGCACCATGCAGTTCAACTCCCCTCTCTCTCCACGCCTGTCCCCGTGGAATGGGGAAGAGAATCAAAAGTCAAACTTCTAGGTTGAGATAAAAAATGGTTTAGGAATCGAAAGCAAATTAAAATACAATAAGAGTAATAGCAAATAGCAATAATTAAAAGGGAAAGAAAAGAATCCCACAAGACCCAAACGAAATAGTGATGCATGATACAATTGCTCACCACCCCCTCATCAATGCCAGACTTTGTTCCCAAACTCAGATCTGCTCCCTCTTATGAGTAAGTTCCCCAGTTTGTACACTGGGCATGATGTTCTGTGGTGTGGAATATTCCTGAGGACAGTTTGGGTCACCTGTCCTGTCTGTGTGTCCTCTGTTTCTTTTATGTACCTCCTCAGAGGCAGAGCATGAGACACACAGACACAAAGTCCTTGACTAGGGATAAACAAAATGTAGCAAAACTCAAAACATCAGCATGTTATCAACATCATTCTCATTCTGAATCCAAAACACAGCCCTCTAAGAGCTACTGAGAAGAAATTGACTTTATCCCAGCTGAACCCAGCACACACACCTTAGTAAAAGCAAATAGAGATAGAAAAAAATGCTCTTTACAGCTGCCATTTTTCAGCTGCCACTGGACATACAGTTTTGTAGGTAAACTGTCCAAAAGTAGCACATCTCTGTCTACTGAGTCCTTGATTTCTGCTGTGAATGATGGTAACACTGCCAATTAGCAGCAGCACTGACAACAGCTTGTCTGTCAGGAAGCTGCTTTGACACCATCCATCTGTATGTCACACAGGTCACTGAACAACTGCTTTATTTCAGGGAGTTTCAGTCATTATTAATATACAAAAACTTCAAATCCATATGTGAATATTGTTTCCTAAGTTACTGAAATTTCCAAAATTAAGTTTGAGATGGATCACAGAGTAGTGAAATTGAAAACCTATGTTTCAACGCATGCTTGAATGAAAGTTAGAAGCATTTCAAGTCAAGGGGAAGAGTATATCCTTTTGCTGTTAAAATACCAGGCGAGACATCTGTATTCAAAATGCTGTGAAAGAAAGTGCAGTTCTTCTCACTGTCTCTTAGTAGAAAAAGTTATAGAGGTAGGAACTGTTCTTCAAAAGCACCAGCTTGTATTTGAAGCATAGTATATGGAAATATATTCTTCTGAAAAAATGCCTTACTTTTCCCTCTTAACAGTGAGGCTGCCAGAGTACCTGTCCAGAAAGAGAGTAGACAAAAGCTTTTACTGTGCTAACTGAATCTGGGTTTCACTTATTTTTTCTGGGGGGCAGAAACCAGTGAACTTTAGAATATTTTCATGTGAACACCTTCCCTATAATGTTTACTCAAATTCCTTTCACTGAACTGTTTAACATTTTGCTTGACTATGGAACGAAGCATAATAAGAATCACATCTCATTCTTACAACTCGCAGCATGTAGCATTTGTTCATCCAGAGGTAATTGCTGTCAGCTTGACAAATCAGTAGGTGTTTAGATTTCCCATTAGTCTTTTAAATCACTATGGATAAAATGTACAAGAATGTCATCCTGCATTCTGAGCACTTAAAACCCCCAGTGCTGGTGGCAGGATTCTGCACCCGATAAGGTGGATATGACTGATGCACCCTCGGTTCCCTTCTCCCCTTCCAGACCACAGGGACAACCCTTTCTGGCCATGGAGAGCAAATGCTTTAAAATAACACCCCTCACAACCCTGCAATGACTTCAGTAGGACTTTTGCCATTTCTGCTGTTTTGAGGCTGTCTATCTGGCTCTTTCTGCAGGCTTAACAGCTCCCCATATGTGATAGCTCATCTGGATGTGGATGTAGTCTTCGTGCATCTTGTCCTGAATTCCCTGGGGTGCAAGTTCTCAACAATGGGAAAGATCTAAGTTTGAAGTGAGGGTGTTTGCATACAGTTCTGGAATACTTTGCAGTCAAGAAGTTAGTGCAGATGCACCTTAGATTTGTGGGAATACAATATTTTTATCTCTTAATTGGCTCAAAGCAAAGCTTACCAAAACACTCTTTAAAACTAAAACCAAGAGAATTTAAATATGAAGGGCTGGAATCATAAGGGGAGTTTCAATGAGATGACAATTGAAAAAAAAGACGAGATGTTATCTTCCTACAAATACCAAGGAATCATGGAAATTGTATGGAAGAAGCAATACCTGAACATGTTCTCTCCATTATTAACTTTGATTAAGATAATAAACATGATTTTTTACCTTTCCACATGAATACCCTAAGTTCTGCATTGTATCGGTTACTTCAAATATTTCCACTTCTGCCTTCTAGTAATTTCTTCCTTTAAAATGATCTTACCTTCTCATGGGTAACTGTTGCCTCATCCATATCCATTCATAAAAACATATATAAATCTATTTTAGTGTTCCAAATCCATTTTGTGTTAGATGTTTTGCCAATGATTGCCAGAATTTTGTTTAAATTCACAGCTAGTTTTAACTACCTGAGATAAATAGTTCTCTAGTTGTAAAAAAAGTGGCTTCAATAGCTTCAGCATTGTAACTTCCAGAATAGGAGATACAGAGAAACACAGGAGCAATTAAGTAATAATTTCTTATTATTAATATATAGTTTTACAAAAAACTAAATTAATTACTGGTCTATTTAGTTTTAGATTATTTTAATAATTTATATGCATTATTTTTCAAATAGAACACTATTTCATTCACTCAAGAGTGGCTCAGAGATGATGCTCTTATATATATATATAATTGTATTTCTATTCAGAAGTAGGAATAATGTCCTGGAGACTCTAGGTGTAGAGTGATCTAACTGTGCAGCCCTGAGAGGCCTTTGTGTTTGCAAGGCACCTGAGTCATCTGAAGCACATAAAAAATCTGAAATTGTATCAAAATTTCATTTCCTTCCTCTAAGATCCCTCCTACTCCTGTGACTCCTTCATTTGCTGTAGGTCTAGTCACCTCTGTCTCCTTTGTTCCAATGTATCATTTTTGTTATCATTGTCTCTGACTGCTTTACTTCCTGCTTAGTTAGTGACTTCCTTCTTCAAGGTGCTTACTCAAGAATAAGTTCATATTGTTCCATGGATAGAGTACATTCTGGAGAATAAGGACAGAAGGGACAATACTGTGGTAGAGGAGGTTTTGTATCTGTCTGGATGCATATTCTCAATCCAGGAGCTGCTGGGTGTTCTGGCACTTGCATTGGAGTGCCAGGGATCTCTGGGATGTTTTCCCCAGTGGTATGTGCAAATTAGCACTGAAGGCACAATTGCTAAATATAGTGTACTGGCATAGAAACACAGTCTTCATCTCACCCTCCTCTCAGACCTTTTGGAAGTGTCTTCTAAAAGCTGTTGTCTCCTTCTCAGGCATCACCAGCTTCACGTCCCTCAAACTCACAGCCTATGCTTATCAAGTTTATAATGGACTGATGGATAGCTCCCTCTCCCATCACTGTGTTCTGAATACAACTGTGTTAGTAGAGTGTTGAAATACTTATTAACAAAATTCTACATCACTTTGCTTTAAATATTTGGGTGGAATGCTTTCCCAGGCATTGAAGTTCCTCTTTAACTTTCAGCAATTCTTCATGCCAAGGAAGAAGATAAAAAAAAGACAAAAAAAGAGTCCCAGCAAACCAAATGAAAACATTTCTTACTGGCTTCCCAGTATTTCTGAGTGGATTTTTCTTCTTAGTTAGAGAATGATAAAGCTGGCAGGGCAGAGATTTGAGACTATAATAAATCAATAATATCAAAATGTCTAGGTATATCAATAAGATATTTATACATCTGTAATGGAGCACTTTTCGAGGCTGTTATTACATATGTAGTAACAGAGAAAAGACATTTCAGGACATGTTATTAGTTTGATTCTCCTTTTAAATAACCGATTACAAGGCGTATTGTCTGTGAAACTGTGTGGTTTCTTCCTGTTGATGTCCTGTGGGAAAAATAGTGCATGATTATAGAAATCCTTTTTAGGAGGCAACAAAATCAGTTCAAATGCTAGATCACGTTCATATGTTTTGTCTGACTTATCTAGGGCCAGGTGGTGGGAGATTTCAATACAAGGCAAGACCTTTGGGAAGCCGATATTTTCTGTATGGACTCCAGTATTTATGTTTCTTTGGGTAAAAGCTACAGCTTTCACTTTTACAAGTAGCTAGGGATAATAGTCATCTATGGATCTAAAGGCTCCAAGATTTTCCTGGCTTTGAAGAGCAGGGTACTCACTGACTGAACTGTGAAGAGCTTTTGCAAAGCAGAAAAGGTGATATTTTGCCACTTTCAACCTCAGGTAATATGCATTGCCTAAAGTGGTTACCCAACATTCAAATGAGAGCTGACTCTTAAACTGTAATCTTAAAAGTTATAAAAACTTCTTCTCTGTGTTGTAAGTGTACTTCAGACTTATAAACCACTTTATTTTTTGTGTTAAACTGTCTTAAGAAGGAACTATAGTATTCTTTTCTTTGTAGTTGCTTCAGAATTTATTGTACACACAAAGTATTCTGAAGGTTGCCTTTCTGCACTTCTTGGAAATCTTGTGCTTTGCAAGTGGGTAGCAGAAAATAATTGCATGCAAGGTGGACTTACCACTTCCCAGCTTGTCATTCTAGGCCCTCTTCCTTCTGTTGATTTTTCTGTTAAATGGTTTGTGGAAGATTAACAGCTGATAGAGTTTAAACTGTTTCTATACCTTGTCTGTCGTCACCAGCAACTGAAGACAACTTCTCAATGTTTAAATGGTTGCTAAGGTTTATTTCCAGGGCACTATTCCCAGTTTCATAGTTATTTTAAAGCATTTCTTCCATGTCTCTATTTTCTAAAGAAAAGTGTCCTGCCATGTGATGGTTGCTCTTTCTTCAGAATGTGAAGTCTTATTAATTTTACATCTTCTTCTATTATGTCTTCTTTAAAAACCCAAACCAGCCCAAACAACTGTGCTATCCCAAACCTAAGGCCAAAAAACCCAATGTCACTTATCCCAACTACAGATAAGTCAATGGAAATCCACATCCAAAAGTCTTCCAGAGAATACTACAATCCTAAGGTCTGTGAAACAGAGCACATGATGATCTTTATTCACTCTGTCATTTTAATTTGTCAGTTTTTTGAAGATTGGTTGAAAAACCTGTCTGATGATCCACTCTCAATACTTAATATTCCTGTAGACAGTGATCTCTTAAGAGTCCCTGGAGTATGGGTGTATGTGGCAATCTTGACTTCCCTCCAAAAAAAACCTTTCTAACAAAGCAAAACAAAACAAAACAAAACAAATCCCAGTCTCCCAAAAAAACAAACTGAAAAAGAACCCCAAAGAAGAAGATCTGGAATACACTGAGCTGGGGCCATAATTCATTCGTAAAAGTAGCTTGAACTTTCATAACTTTTTGATATTTGCCCCAAAACGTTAACTCAAAACCACACACTTGGAAAAATTGTAAATAAAGATTACCCAAGGGGATATGTTTGTTAGTTGCTGGGGTTAGAGCTTCAAGGAATAATTTAGAACCAAAATAAAAACCAAACCAACAAAAACACCAAGCCACCATGAAAGCAATTCTGAAGGCTGGAAGCCTTGCCTTGAGGGTAGTGGCTGAAGGCAGAGAATATTAACCACCTCTACTCTCATTGTCAGAGGAAAGATTTGTGAATTAATATCCAAAGTTCCTATTTGCTACAGATCTGAAGTGCGACCACGTTCACAGTTTAAGCACAGAAGTCTAGTTAAGAGTTTCCCTGTGTAGTGCTTGAACACCGGGAATTACAATCCCCCTTCAATCATGATGTGCCCATGAAACTATAGCTTGTTGTGTTATACTGAAGCTCCTTCCTATATTTTCAGGTAAGTCTTGGAGAAATTTTTCACAAAATTGTCACAATTTTTTTCCATATGAATTATGTTGGCATTATCCCTTCCCCTAGCCAAAAAGAAACCTTGCATTTCTCACGAGAAAGTATTTGTAGTTTCACTGTAAATGATCTGTGGATTTGAACTCCACCAAAATTCTGCTGTACAGGGACCAACATATCTATGTGAGGTAGATGTGACATTCAGAAAGCAGTAGAGTGGAATCTTCTGCTCTGTGCTAATATTTTTTTATTTTGCTAATTCATTAATTTTATTTTGCCAAATAGTTTTGCGTGATCTGTTACTGTTGGACATTCTAGACATTGTTACATGTTTTTCATTTTAATAAAACTTTTATTTGGGAAAGATACCTCAGGTAGGGAATTATCATGTTTTTATTTTTAGGTCACCCATAGTGTCTTTTACAAATGTGCCTAAAAAAAGTAACAAGGCAGTTTAAAAACCCCGTGGAAGCAAAGAAATTCACATTGTGCTAGAAGGTTGCAACAGGTTACTGTAGATAAGGAATTTGACACTCATATAGTCACAGACTCGCGGAATCATCACAGAATCATCAAAGGAATGTTTAGTTTGGAAAAGACCTCTAAGATTGTGAACTCTGACCTTAAACCAAGCACTTCCTTGTCAGACCACAGCATGAAATGTCACTTCCCACTTCTGTGACATGGTGTAAGGATGGAGTTTAACAAAACCCAGCTCCACTGTGATTTCATCATGCCATGGTAGCATGTGGCCTCACTTCATCTTAGGATGAGAAATCAACTTTGGGGTTATTTTACTCATCACATTTCCAAGCAATTGAGAATAATTGAAAATAACTATGGATACTTCACATACATGACTTCCTCTTGCTGGTGGGGACCTAATGTTTGTATCCCTTATTTTGTCCTTTATTATGTTCTCGTTTGTTGTTTTTAACTTTAATGTAAACTCCTGCACAACCTGATCCTTAAAATATGGGATCATTGAAGATGAAAGAGCCTGAGATTTTGGACCCTTTGAATATTTAAGATTAAGTATCTTCTTCCTGCAGTAAAAAAGAAAAGAAATGACCATACAAAGTCAACATTAAAATTATTTGTGATGTTGAAAAAAGCAATACAATAATTATTTTATATCTGTGCTGCATATCAGCAGTAAGAGTGCTTGGCTTGTATAAAATTTCTAAGTCAAAATAATAACCAAGGGGGTGTTGAAGATGATGGGTCAATCCTGTGTGTGTTTGAGGACAGAGAGAAAGAAAACTTACTGGGAAAGATTTTAGGAGAAAAAAGGAGCAATTAAAATCGTTCCAGTACTTAAAGAAAGAATCTAAATTAGTAGGATATATAAAAGAAAAAATACAGAGTCCCATTCATTCAAGTCAGTAGGTGCTCTCTGAAAGCTTCAAAAGAGGTTGGATTAGAAAAGCAGGGGATTATCAAAGGCTCAGGAAATATGCAGGGGTGAATAATGGAATATTAAATAAGAACTTCACTTCCTTAGTAAATATTTAGGCATTTTGACTTAGAAGCACATTGCAGTCACATTTTTTTTCCAAAAGGAAATATTTGAATTAAAAAATATGAACACTTTGGTAAAACAATAAGAAAGCTAAACAGTTTCAATTTTAGAAAGCATATTTACTAGCAAGAAACCTGTAGAAAGCGCACCCTATTAGATATTCTATTACTTTTGCAGGTATAGCAATTCTATCAGTTGTGTATCATATTGTTATTCCAGACACTTGATATGTTTCCATATAAATGACTTATTTGGAAAAAACTTGTTCCATCTGGGCTATTGAGGAGCACAGTTAGATTTTAAATACTCACTTGACAGCATTTCTACAGTAAATTGTAATAGGTACTTGGATGTGAATATTCTAGGCAAAGCGCTGGGGAAGATTATAGAATAATTTGCTAATATTTCTTGATTGATGTAGTAACATTTTCCATTATTACACTGTCAAAGGAAAGGATATTTAGGATAAAGTGAAAAAGTATTCATCAATTCAAGAGAAAATGAACTTCTCTCAAGAAAATGAGTTGAGGATAATGAACAATTTAACATTTCTATTCATGGCCTTGTGGCTAAAGCTTTGGCGTTTTTGTGTGCATGTATGGAAATGTGGAGAGCATTCCATATACTGTGGAGCTTTCAGGACTGCCCCGGGATGCCGACTCCACTCTTTTCCTGACATCTTCTTCAGATCCTTTAATGGATGATTAATGGCCAAAATAACTTTTCAGTAGATCTGAGGCAATATTTCAGGAGAAGAAGAAAAATATATTCAGAAAATATATTGTGTGACCACAGAAGACAAAACTCCTGCATGCATGCATGTCCACTTTAGAAGTGGGCTTCTATTTTTCAGTTATCTGAGTGAAAAATAGAAAGACCTTCAACTTTTTCTCAAAGCTGGAAATTATCAATCTGGCTGCCCTTCTTGGCAGCAAGCTTTTTGATCAGTAGCCTGAAAACACAGAATCTCAAGAATTTTCTGGGTTTTTTTTTCAAAATAAAAGGAAAAATTGCATGTTTGTGTGGTTCAAACCCAATTGGCAACCGAGCCCCATGCAACTACTCACTCACTGCCCCTGAAGTAGGATGGCAAAGAATTGGAAGAGGTAAAGTGAGAAGACTCATGGGAGAAAGACCTTTTAATGGAGAAAGCAAAAGCTGCCCACATAAGCAAAGCAAAACGAGGAATTATTTCACCTTTTCCTGTTGTCAGACAGGTGTTCAGTCATCCCCAGGACAGCAGGGCCCTGTCATGCATGATAGTGACTTGGGGGATGTTACCACTCTAAATGTTCTCCCTTCCTTCTTCCTCCCCCACTATTTATATGCTGAGCATGATGCCATACGGTATGGAATGTCCTTGGGTCAGTTGG
The DNA here is from genome assembly GCA_013397155.1 of Irena cyanogastra. NCBI lineage: Eukaryota > Metazoa > Chordata > Aves > Passeriformes > Irenidae > Irena > Irena cyanogastra. The sequence goes on along the minus strand of VWZV01016146.1, from coordinate 252,741 downwards.
GGTCAGCTGTCCTGGCTGTGTCCTCTCCCAGCTTCTTGTGCACCCCAAACATGCTCACTGATGGGGTGGCATGAGAAGCAAAAAAGGCCTTGGCTCTGTGTTAGCCCTGCTTGGCAGTAACAAAAACACCTCTGAATTATCAACACTGTTTTCAGCACAAATCCAAAGCATGGCCTCATACCAGCTACTGTGAGGAAAATTAACCCAGCCAAAACCAGCACAACGTCTTTTTGTTACCGTTGCATTATTTTAAGAACAAGATTGTTAAATCCCAGCACTGAGGAGAAAAAAATTACATTGAAGCTACAAAATTGCGTTGGAACAAGCGCAATTTTGTGATTGCTACGGAACAGGAGTTCTGGGTCTGACCTAGGACACGTTCCGTAAGTGACATCTTTACTTCATGTAAACAGACTCACTTTTAAAGAAGGCTTATGTGGTAGGTTTTATTTTTTTTCTTCTTCAGGACTGGGCAGTATCATTCACCTACTGTTTCAAGCAGAAGCCGGGAAAGAATCGTTTTCTGGAAGTGAAGATAAAAAGTAGTGATACCTTTTCCTTGAAATTAGGCAGTGATTTTTCGGGGGTTCAGTAGGGTCAGGCTCTTCACAGGTGAACGTGGAAAGAAAAAGACATCTCAGTGATGCCTTCTGTCATCACCTATCCTCCCGCCGCTGGAGAAATGCTCCTGCTGGGGTGTGCAGTGCAGCTGTGGCAGGGTACCTGTCTACCTGCCTGTCTTTTCTCTACAACTGAGGATCTGCCAGGCTGTGAACACCACTGGAAACATTTTCAAGGATTGGAAAAAAATGGTATCAGCATCACATCGTAATGATTTTGTACTTAATTTCTCACATAGGGTTCCTATCTATAGAGATGGATGTCACTGTTCAAGCAGTGTATTGGGAAAAAATGGGATTATAAGGCTGTGATTCTACAGATGCCTACATTTGTGCCAACCTTAGGAGATGGCATACATGTCAGCATATATCCTTATGGTACTTACTGAAACCCATAGTGTGTGGCTTTGAAACTGTATGGGGCACACTTGCTGAGCCTACAGGAAATCCTGCAGGTTGGCATCAGTGTTTGAAGACTTTAAAAAGGAAGGGGGGAAAATACAGGGAAAAACATTTATAAAAAGCTAGGTTTTGTATTAGAGTGTTGCCAAGGGAGCCAAAATCAATAGTAGTTATCCACTCAGCTTTTCATCCATGAATTCTTATGTCACAAATGAGCTTAATCAGATATATTTCCACTGTTCATTTTATAAAGCAAATGTTATTTCTGTGAAAAATCATTGGTGCCAGGCAGAGGGATATGAGACGTGCTGAAGGGAGCAATGGAAACAAGGACCACTGAGCTCTCTCTCATAGACAAGATGCCATATAATCCTTTCCCCAATCTAACTGGAGGATCCTTGAAAACTTGCTAGGCCTCCTCTCTTTCCTACTGTTTGATGATTGAATTGAGTTTTACACCCCCTTACAAAACACACTCGAAGCCTGGCCCAGGCAGGCTTCCTCCATACACCTTCCCAAGTGCTTTGCAGGGGAGCCTGCAGCATCCAGGCAGCTGAGTCATATCCTGCTGTGCTCCTCCGGTGCCTCCTTCCATCCCAGGCACTCTGCTGCTTCCTATAGACGTTTTGAAGTTATTGTTCCTGACATCCTATTTAAAACATTTATTTTCTGAGAAAGAGCTTGCAAGCAATTCTGTAGAGCTCTTGCACTAGCAGCTACCTCACTGCAGCAATGTGTTTTGAGAGCTGAACTCAGCCACCAGATTGTCTTTATATTCTCCTGTCCCTGATTGCTATTGGATTAGTGCTTTCTTATTGTTATTGGTACAGCTGGAAGACATAGCTGGGGTGTGCAGATAACCAGCAAATTAAAACAAACAATTGCTATTACAGAAAGTATCTGTATTTAAGTGTTTATTTGATAAGAGAGAAACTTTTTCTCCCAACAGAAATTTTCTTTAAAGAAAAGATACTACAGGCTTCCTGAATTTCGTGCCATTCTTTTATTGCAGTTTTCTCTCAGGAAATATTCCATGGCTTATTAATATTTTCAAAAGCTTTAATTTCTCTCTAGAATTCCTTCTAATCAAACATTTTGAGGATGGAAATCCTAAGAGAAAAGAGTGACTGGATGTTATTTTTTTTTCTGCTACCCTGACCAAAGAGATGAAGGATGAGTCATTGACAGGCCAAAAACCTGTTCAAAGGGAATGCATCAAGCCAGAAGGGCTTTCTGGTGAGCAGACACATAAATGTGATGCTTGTTAAGAAATACTAGACAAAAAATTCTTAAAAGTAGAAACATTGATGCATTTCCTCCTCCTAGGGGGTACTGCCATAGATGAAGGAAAAATTCGGTTCATTACTAGGTGGCACACATGCTGGAAAGGTAGGAGTGCAGGGCTAAAGAAATAAGTGGAGTGGATGGAAGTGATTGTGATGTGGTACAACAGCCAGACAGGCAGGCAGGCCATCCTGGGCAGAAGGTGCTGTAGAGTAGCTGCTATTTTCTCTCTCTCGACAGCTCTGTAACACAGCACAGTGCTCTTACACTGCCAGAAAGAGCACCTAAAACCACTAATCATCCATCAAAACACCTGAAAACATCAGAGACAACCCAAGATGTCATGTGAAATGTAGCAACATGAATGAGGTGTCTGCAAAGTGTTTGCATCCAAGCAGGACACGATCTTCAGGAGGATAATAAAATTGTAGGAAAATTCAGGTTGGAAGAGCCCTCTAGGGGTCTCGAGTCCAAAGCACAAGGGTTTGTTTATTTAGGTTCTGAAAACATCCGCCAACCAATGACAGTCTTCCCATGCAACATGAGCCAATGCCTGTCTGTCCTCACAGAGAAAGAGGTTTGGCTTATCTCCAGTCTAAACTTCACTTTTTCAAGTTATTTCTGTTTTCTCCCATCCTCCCACTGAACACTACTGTGAGGAGCCTGACACCATCAATTGCATCTGGCATATCTGCCCTTCCCTGTTCTGTCTGCCAGACTGTGTAAATTCAGAAACTCCTCTAGCCTCAGTTCTGGACTTGTCATATGTCCTTGTTCAGTTCCTCATGGTCCCTACTGTCCCCTTCCTCCAGCCTGCCTAGGCCTCTGAATGGCAGCTCTTTCCCTGGATAGATTGACCGCTTCCCCCTGACCCAATCCAGTTTTGTGGCACCTGCAGTGCCAATGATAGCATGCTCTATTGCCTTCTTTAAGTCACTAATAAATATGTCATACAGGAAAGATCCCATCAAGGATCTCTGTGGTACTCTGTAAGTTACTGTGCACTACCCACTGATCTCTGCTCTCAAGTCGACTTGATCATCTAGACAGTTTTTCACCAATCTGCTTGTCCAGCCATCTAGACCATAAGTTCCCAACTTGTATACGAGATGGTTATGGGAGACCTTGCTAAGAGCCATGCTAAATGCAAAGTAAATGCATTTTACTGCTCTTCTCCAGTTGTTCAGGTATCACAGAATCAGAACATTCTGAGTTGGAAGGGACTCACAAGGATCGAGTCCAAGTCTTAAGTGAATGGCCCCTGATATGATTTACCTGTGCCAATCTCTGCTGACTATTCCCAGTCACTTTCTTCTCCGCATGCACAGAAATGTACTGTAGGAGGACTCACTCTATAAACTGTGTCGAAACCCTGCAGCAAGAAGTTATTCCCAATACCCGCCAGAAACCCTTGATGGTTTGGGTCTCATTGTGTTGCCTTTTCAGGATCTGGCAGATGCCAGCAAGCACCAAGGTCTGTGGTACAGTGACTTTCCTGAGCTGTTAAAAGAGGATGTCAACAACTTTGTCTTCCAGGTTGGATGGTTTGTGAAAAACTGACACTTTTAAGACACCTTTCCTGGCCTCTCTGCTGATCCTGACCTGCAGGCTGTCTCCCAGATTTCTCTCCATCATGTGCAGTAGCTGCATATATCCAAGCTGCTCCTGCTCCTAGGACTCAACATCCTCCCTTGTGCTCTTTCCCTGCTTGTCTTCCCTTCTGTACATACATTAGAGGCTAGTGTTCCTTCACCCACTTTGACCACTCCTGAGCTCTCTCTTGTTCCCATTGTCCTTCATCCTTTGTTTTCTACCTCTACTGTTTTCTACTACTCCTACTTTGTTTCCTACTTGTCTACTGTTTTCTTTTTAATCGTGGTCTGAAATCTCTCTCTCCCATCATTCCCTCTTTGAATGTCTCCTTACCAGCTTGGCCAGCTTGTTGGCAAAGGTGTCTTTGCTCCACTTTTTCAGGTGTATGACATTTGTTTCTAGCAGTCTGCCATCTTCAGAGAGGATCCCATGGCTGTAAAAGTGACCTCCCTGAGGCTGACCCCTGCTGCCTGAGGAGGTGCTGACCTGCAGACCTGCAGATCATGCTCTGGGTCGAAGCCTCTACCGTGCTGGGGGAGTTGGTCCTGTGGATGATGGGCACTGTGCCCTGTAGGTCATCACCTCCATGGCAGTGGACCCTTGCTGTCTTCATTCATTTCCAGTCCCCTTCTGTGCCTCTGTTCACATGTGCTGCTGTGCCTGCCTGCTGTGCTGTAATTGATCATCAGATAACTCCTTTCATTTGTGGGAGAATAATCATAACGGCTTACACGTACAACAGGCCATGTGAGAACACAAATCCTGTGTGATGTAAACATTCTGCAGCTATTTCCACAGACAAGGAGAAACACATTTGCTACACACTGAGTTTCAATAGGGTTCTAAATTGTCTTGCTGTGGAGCTCAGCTTGAGACTAGAGTTGGGATATTCAACTGGCAATGCCAAAAGAAAAGAAGGAGTGTGGAAATGGCTTCCTAACTTGGAAATAGAGGATAAGGTTAATGCTTTTCAAGTAAAAAGAGAAAAAACAACAAAAAGGTAATATATGAAGATTTTCAGATCTATGTAAAGGGATCAGTGTTATGACTGTTGTTTTCTCTTGCAAATGTTTAACAGAGACATGAAGGAAGCGGTAGCAATTAATTAAAAACTTTGGGTCTAAGTGTGACTGTCATTCATAAGCTGGTTCATTTTGGTCTTAGAACACAAACAAGAATATGAAGCAAAACAAAAGTAAATCTCTGCCGTATCTAAGCTGCCATAACTTCTAATTGTAATTGCTTTTCCCCTGCAGTCGTTATTGATCAATGTGATGTATGCCACAACTCACATTTCAATATTTTTTAAAAATTGGTAATTTCCTTGACAATCAGCCAATTGTTGGCTCATTCATCTCTTTATTTTTGTTGTTGTTTTGAAAACACCATTTCTATTCATCAAGGTACTCAATATTATATAATCAAATACAGTTTTAATTGGTGTGAGTACCCAGGAGCAGGAAATGAACATAAACTGTCAGCTAGATGAATTTGAAGAGAATGTGTATGAAGACTGGAATTTCTTTCTATTCTAACTCAAAGGTTCTGTTTAGAAGCTGCTGTCCACCAGAGAGGTGAGGAATGTTTCATTGTGTTTGCTTTACAAATGAATTCTGCTAGCTTCACTTTTGACCGGCATACTATTTTTTATTACTGTTCTCTTTATTTTATTTTTTATTTCTGTTCTCTTTCGTAACAAGAGATACAAAATACAGTTTAGTGCTTATTAAATACAGTTCAGCACTTGATAAGTACAGTGCTTGCACAGGGTAAGCATTTACAGGCAGTACCTGATTTTTGTCTGAGCTGTTTTGCATCATTGTGCTGTGGCAGTGTTAGAGGCCTGAACACAGCCAGAGGCCCTCTGGGATGTATGTTTTACAAAATACATTTTAAGTGATGATTGCTGGAAGAAAGAACTTACTGCCATCTGTTATATTCTATAGATAGTGCAACTTGCAGTGTCCCTCAGAGCTCTATAACAGAACTGAATCCTGTAAACTGATAAATAATATTCTACAACATCTCATGTCCTGAACTTGCTGTGTGTGATTGTTTATAAAAAGCAATTGAATGAGCTCATTACTTGTAAAATAACTTCAGTTATAAAAAAAAGAAGATAGGTGAAAAAAATATGGAAGCATAATAGTGAAATGATAGTGCTACATTTAAAATACTTTAAAGAGCAAAAGAAAACATAGCACATATGTGCATCCAAGTCGTTATTTTTAATTTATTTGAAGTACTAGTAATCTAATCAAAGGACAGAAAATAGCTGTTATCAGTCAATATTAATGTTTTTACAATGTAAAAAAAATACAAAGCCTAATCAACAAAAGCTTCAGAACTGTTGTTCTGAAAAGCTTATTGCTGTCTCACCCCCTACCCTGGTGTGATGATCACCCTTCCTGTGTGTCACTCGGGTGAGAGAATGACACTTTGAGTGAGGAAATGGGGAGGATTACAAGTTGTTCATGTTCCTCCCCAGCCTTGTGTCTACTTGGGGCTATTTTTGTGTTGCTTTGTTGTTTTTTCATTTTTTTTTAATTTTTTTTTTTCCCTTCACAGCCTCTTTTTGCCCCTCAGGGGCTCCCAGCTGAAACCAGAGAGTGGCAGAGTTGCCTGGCCCAGCCCCAGGTGCCCTCCAGGGCTGCTGTTTGTGACCTGCCGACTCCCCAGCTGGTCAGTGGGGCCAGTGCTGTGCTGGAGGTCACAGGATGAAGCTAAAACTGGACAGGTCACAGGCACTGCTCCTCTTGACAACAGGCAAAGCAGGCTGAGACCACAGTGAGCCAGGATGAACTCTACTGCCAGGGTGGTACAAGGTCTGCAAAATCATGTACTGGGATATATAAAGAAAACTCTGACTGATCATCATAATTCAGAGCAGGTAAACAGGGTATGTAAGGATAGTGGTTCCTTCATAAATTATAATAAAGTTCATAAATTACGTATCATTTATTCATATAAGTATAATGAAAATATTATGATGTATAATAATATTAGTATAATTCCTTTTTTCTTTCAAATGAGTCCTGAACTAATGTCTGTAATTTTTGTTGTTTTCAAGAAGAAACATTTCACCTAATGGTGGCTTGCAGTTCCTATCCTCTTGTTAGATGCTGTTTAAATGCTCAGCTGTACATATTACAGTTACACATGCTGACTCACAAAAACCCAGGACACAGATAGCAGGCAGCTTCAAGACTGGGCCTCCACTGAAGAGCTGAATTTTCCTTTATAGCATTGAATTAGCAAATTCAGGTTCTCAGAAGTCCAAATATGTTCTTATGTTCTCAGAAATTGGAAAATGGGAGGGTATATTAATGAGCAAATGAGTTTTATTTTAATGAATTCTTCTGAGAGCTTTTCTTTCTGTCAGAGAAAACACTTTTTTCCTCCTACTTTCTCATGTACTGTGGCTGAAAAAGTCGATATCCCTCAAATCTTGTAGTTTCTCATGCATCTCATCTCAATGCATTGTTTGCTCCTCTGGAGAGGGTCTGTTTCTTTGTATTGCTGCTCATGCAGTAGAAAACACACACACAAACACACACTCAGACACTTGCTCTTCTCTTGACATTCACTACTATTCTCTCTGCATTGTAAACAAACCAGCTTCCAGCTTGAAAAAAGAGATTTGGTTGTGGAAAGAATATTTTCCTCCTGTGTAGTGTGCAGCAGGAATTATGACATCTTCTGTGAGCTGTTTCTGTAAGGAAGAAAAGCAAGGTGGGTAATATGGCCTACCACCAATCTAGAGATGGTTAAAATCATCTAAAATTACCTGCAAAAGGGGTTGATGACATTTTTGGTGAACACAAAAACCTCAGAAACTTCAGGCTCAGGCAGAAGAAAACAGAAGGAAGAAATATTTTTTAAAAAATGATACCCACCAAAACCCTGAAGAAAAAAAAATCTGGAAATAGGAATATCTCTCAGAACATTAGCTTGGTTAATTTCTTTCTGGTATTCCCCACATTTTCTTAAGCTGCAACTGAATTTCAAAAGCACTGTGATGTTCCTTTTCTCTGTCTTTTATGTTGATGATGTTCATATGGTTAGGGCACAGCTCAATGGGGCTTGCTGTACAAAACAGATTTGAAAGACAGAAGGGAGATAGATCCATTAAGCAGGGTGTTTGCTTCTCTAAACCACTGGAAAGCACCAGGCAGTCTGTCAGGAATTTCTAAGGGCCATGAGTTAGACGGTCAATGTGCTAAATAAGTCTTGCATTTGTTTGTATACCTGTCCAAATCCCTGCTACAGACTGAAACCACAAAATGACTTAAAGTCATTCCTTTTTTTGAGACACCTCATAAATATATCCCCAGTCCCAGATAAAGCAGGATAGGCAGCCCTACAATTTTTTGAGGCTGACAAGTGACTCTAGGGACAATTCTCTGCACTTTGGACAGTGACTCAGTGATTTCCAGCCCTTCTGGGCACCCAGAAAGGCAAGTTTCTTCTGTGGCCCTGACAGTATTTGAGGCAGGCAACTGCACTCTCTAACTCTTTACACCTATATGCTAAGAATAACTGCAAACAAGGTAAAAGTGGACTACAAGAAGCTGAAACACTATCATTAGACATGTAGTGGCTTACAAGTTTTCTTTTCCAGCAGCCCCAGCCCTTCTCAAGAGTCTGCTCTTGGTCACCTGCTGATTCCTTGCCTCAGTTGGCTTTTTTACCTACATGGCATTTGCAGGATTTACACTAAAACAGCCCCCTCACTAGCAGACAAATATTTAATCAGGTCAGGCTCATTTCCTGAGATCCTGCTCTCTCAGGTCAGTAGAAAGCCATGGCCTTTTACTTGTACTGCCTCCATCACAGATTTTGTGCTTGGTAAACATCACTGTCTTATAAAAAAGGAAAAAGAAAATATGGTTCAAATAGAATGGATTAAAATGTAAATTATTTGAGCTCTGATAATACTTCTCTTCGAGATATAGAAGAGGTTGGGGCCAGCTAGTCTAGAGATGAGAAATCATGCTGGGCTTATTTCAAGCATGTGGTACAGATAAAATGAAGGAAAATTGTCTGTTTTCTTTGTTAATATAAAAATCACATCTACCAGGATTTTTCTAAAAAGAAGGAAGTACACTACACAAGCTTACCAAATTCTTTGTCCTTGTTTTAACCACAAACAGGTGACATGAACAAGTTAATACGGTTCCAAGAGAACCAAGTCTTACAAGACAAATATAAAGTGCTAAAAGAAAATTTGTCTTATGACAAGACAGAGATGAAGATAAGAGGGTAGGGAAAAAGAAGTGTTATATCCCATATAAGATGAAAATCTAAATACTGGAGAATTTTGGAGCAAAGAATTCACATGCAGATCTCATCTTTGTTAGTCTTCTCCCTTAACGAATCTTACTGCAGTGCATTTTGCAACTCACAGAAGCCAGTCTAGTCCACAGAGGCTGGGCACATAAGGAAATGCAGTTCTGTTAGTCATGATGATACCTTAAGATTTTAGCCTTTATAATTTTCAAATCCTGTACTGCATTAGTGCATAACTCTAGACTTCATATAAAGGGTTAACTACTGTCTTCACACTTTGGTCAGACAAAACAATTCCTCTGGGCCTGAAACCCAAGGACACCCTACAGCCTCAGGCCCAGAAAAGTATAAGCAAAAGTGAATTGGGGGGAAAATGAGGGCACATGAATTCATAACCTGAAGCTGTAATTGGAGAATTAACCCCTGATATGCAAATAGACTAAACTTATATTTGTCTGAAAAACTCATGTCCATTGTCCATCTTGGGTGTAGCCTCTGTTCTAGGTAGCCACTCCAAGGCATCAATGATAAGAATATTTTCTGGTTAATATATTTCAGTTTTCATCCTAATGTTTGCACAAGTATAGTTTACACTAAACAGTGCAATAAATCAGGATTTTCTGTGAAAAGCAGAAACTTTCAACACATACTAAGAAAAATACTGGCTTCCACATAGAGGAAGGTTATTTTCAAAGTTTTCCGTAACAGAGGCCCTTTCCTCTAAAAGTGCTGCCCAGCACTGGAGGATGCATGAGTCACATGTAGCACAGTAATTTCCAAATGTCAATGTGAACTATTTATATCTCAAGCGGTGTAAGTAGAAGTCAGAGTTCACAAGAGGTCTGAGTAAAGTAAGTTTTTTATGTTACTGTAATGCAGTGAATTGGGAACTCGGAATTCCCTCAGACACCTGAGCTCTCAGATTTTAGTCTCCTCTGGGGAGAAGCAGATTCTGTTCTCAGCCAACTCCATATTTTCAGTTTTCTTGCCCAGTGCAAGGTTAGCAAATACCCTGCTGGCAAAATATTTCTTTTCTCACTGTATATGTCTTAAAAATTCCTCAAGATTTTCCTCATGACTTCAACATCCTCTTGCTGTCAAAGCTTTATTTCTTGCTTTTGCCACACAATTACTCTCATTGTCTCTTGTTTCACACCCAATATTTGGACTAAATTAAAGCAGTATCTTCTACCTCACTAATGATAAACTTCTGCTTACTGTGTTGCCTGTGAAGGTGCCACACTGAGAGGATTCACCCTGCTGAAGTCTCTGGTGGCTTGCTCCTTATCCCTTTCAATAGGGATACACCACTACTGCACATCCTGCTCATCAATGCCTTGATTTGAACACCTTAATTTCAGTCCTGTGCCTTGAGTCACAGGCAAGATCCACTGGCTGGAAATCAGGGTGAATCTCCATCCATGGGTGCCATTGGTGATGCCACTTGGCTGCCAGCTTCCAGTCAAGGAGGGCTGTGGTCTCAGGTGGACCAATGATGTAAATCCAAGTGGATGTCTTGAACACAAGAAATTATCTCAAATGTATCTAGCTACTAATGTGTCTGCATTGGGTCTTTCCTGCACTATCATAGGGCATTTGCCTGGCCATTTACCTAAAAATGACCTTTGGGTCATGTCTGGGCCTGAGGCAGGAAGAAGACAAACAGTATGCTGATAACAAGACAAGTGGAAGGCTTCCTGACATGAAGTAATGTTTGTCTAAAAAAAGATCCTCACAATCTATCTGTAATAGAATCTTTAGAATAAGTTAGACTGCCTGAGTCTTAGGAAGTGCCTTCCCAGGTAAGGGTCTTGTGGGAATGAGTCAACATTCAAAGTTTCATGAAAACAGCTGGTTAAAATCTGCATTTTTACTAATTCAGGTCCCTTATTAAGTGTGTCAAAATCTGTTCTTATTCTTTTGTATTCTGCCACTAGGAGGTAGAGGTGACTCTACTTAGAAAATGAAGTAAAATTTTCCCTTTTCCTAAGTTGGAACTTCTGAATGTTTTTCAATACTGTGACCCACTGTCATTTGCCTCCTGTCAGTAAGACAAAGTTTCTTTTATCTTTCACAGACTTTCAGGCAGAGGTTCATAAACCTACTCAGATTGTTTTGCTCAAGAATAGCTGTCAGACACATAGCCAACATAGATTAATGTATTTCTATTGGATTGCACAGATCTGCAGCACCAGACACACTCTTGCCAGCAGTCTTTGTGCTTTTTAAAGCAGATTTACTAGTGGCACAATGCCTCCACATCTCAGAGTCTATTTTATTATCTGTGAGGTGTCAATCATCCACCTTCAGTCAGTTCATTTATATTACACAGAGGTGAGATCTCCTGTGATGTCTAAAGTTCAGCTCTTCCAATGTATATCTTGTACCCCATGTGCCAAAATCCAACTCGTCTAGGTCAGATTCTTCTGCAGATTAAACGCTTTTATGCAAAAGCTTATGCAAAAACCTCATCATCAGTATTTTAAAATAAAACTCTTGCCCTTTCACATATGCACTATACTGCATAACTGAACAAGAGGAACCCACATCTACTGCATGCTGAGTGTCCTGAGGCAGATGATCCATGTCCCAGGAGCTGTCTGCCACCTCAGAGCCTTTTCTGACTTATATTCACCACCTACCTCTTTTGAATTCTTCATGGACCTGGAATTACCTGATTCTATTTATCCAGAGTTCTTCTGGGTCTTTCAAAGATTTTGTAATCCTTATATTGATGAAAGCCTTCCTGTTAACAGCATTTGTGCTTTTCTTGGCAAACAAACTTTAAACAGCACCTTCCTTACCTACTGTGTATTTTCTTGCCCACTCTTTTTCTGGGACAGTCTGTTTCTGTGTCTTCAGTGCATTCCTTTCTCCTTCATTCAATCACAGCATAGTGCTGGGGGTATTTTTGGTGTTATGGGTGATGCAAAGTACTCAAAAACTTGTTTGCAAAGGAATTGCACTCACTTTTTAACATTTTTCTTACTTCTGCTTCTGAAAATTACCGATCAGTTCTGACTCAGAAGGTTCAAGTGGCGTGCAGTCAGTGTGGGAAAGGGACAGAACATACTCATCAGTAGTGAAAATGCAATTTACAGACTAGTGGCCAAAGTAATATTCCATTAGGGTTAAGTAGATTAAAGTAATCTGATTTTAATCAGCCATGTTCTTACAGAGAAGTCGACTGGCCAACATCAATTCCCACAGACAATGCTGTGCTCCTCTGTGTCATGCACACCGATCCAGGTGCCACATGCCAGGGTGCTCCCATCTCCTGCTGAAGCACTTGACTGCTGGTGTTTTCACAGGGGGTTCATGATGCTCATCATTCTCATACAGGCCTCTGCTTTCTGTGGAGGGAGCCACTTCTGCTTACTTCTAAATTCCTAAGTCCTTTATTGCATGTGCCATTTAACAGCAGGTAACACTAAAATCTGGCTTTTGTCTTCTGGCAAAAGTGTCCTTCCTCAGCAGTGTGTAAGTTCTATAGTGAAAACTGGTGTTTTAAAATTTGAAAGCCTGTTTTCCTACCTCCTGTGTTGGATGCTTGTTACAGAAAGAAGGGAAATAGCAACAATTACGTGACATTAAAAAAGCTATTTCTAAAACTGGACACATAAAGCTTTTAATGTGATGTCACTGTTGAGGGCACCTGATCTTGCCATCATATCAGGTCTCACTGATTCCAGTGGCTATAACCTGGAATGAGCACTGCTGGGGGGAGGCTATAAACTAACATATTTTAACTCACTGTGGGTAATTTCCCTTAGTAATTGCAAACTAGTTGCAGTAACTAGTTGTTAATACTATAAAAAATGATATTTCACAAGATTTTGACATTTTTGTTTCTAATTCCTGTCTTGTAAAGGTTGTTTTTATTATGCCACTGCTTTTAGCATACTGCAAAGAATGCCCATGGAATTAAACCTCTAGGTAGCAAGCTAAAGTAAAGAATTAATTTTACTTTTGGGGAAGAAAAAAGATTTCATCTTGCAAAACACTGGATTTATATGTACATATTTGCATTTTTTAAGACATAGGTAAGTGTGTTGTCTCTGAATAATATTCCTACACTTCTGCTTTCGCAGGCTCCTGTATCCAGCCTCTAGGGTATTGAATCAGACACAAAATAATTACTTTTCTGACCCTTTGGGCTCTAATTGGTTTCCTTTAATGAGTTTAAGAATGCTGGCTTGTACATTTTCTGGGAAGCCCTTCTGGTATAGACAGTATGTGTCTGCCTTTCAGGGACAGATGCTTGAACAGTCAAAGTGCCGTTTGAGCTGACCTTTGCTGAATTGCACAGAGATGGTATTTCTTGGTTGAAACAGAGGAAATGAGTGCTGCAGTAAAATGGAAGGTTAACCAAATTCTCTTTTTGTTTAGTTCCCTTGCTCTCCTTCACTCTTCTGATTATGGTAACAGTTACAAAGCACCTGTGTGAATTGGACTTTCCTGGATTCTGCAATTTGTCCTGATACAAACACATCATGGTTGAATAGGAATGTGATAAATTTTACACTGTTTGCTGTCCAAAACATAGCCATGAAAACCTCTAATTAGTGAGATGAGATGTCTTCAACAGAATGATTCACACTGTAAAAGCGGTGCTTAATTGTATCTAATCGTATTCTCTTTCTCAGACTTACTAAGAAAGCCAAGATGTTTCCCTCTGCTTTTAGGAGCTGGTTGATGAAGGTATAATTGCTGATGTGCTGACAACCAGCAACACTAAATGGTAGTCCAATTTGAGCACAGATGCAGGATTTTCACTACAAACATGCCAATTAGGTTTTACTTAGATGTATCTGCTAGAATTTCACATAATTGATGTGAATAAGAATAGGGGAAAAGTTGTTTATAAGAGGTGAATATTTTCCTCAGATTTAAACGTACCACAGTGCTCCTTTAGGATTTATAAAGAAGCTGAAATCTTGCTTTTTTATTTATATGAAAATGTAGCAAAAAGAAAACAAAGGTTTAAAGAAAGTAGATCCCACTCCCACATGTATAAAATGGCTAATAAATGATTGCACTCTCTCACATATTGTTTTCAGAGCATTTGGCCATTATTGGGGTTTTTTTTTGGTTTCTTGGTTGTCTTTCAATTGGAAGCTGTCTTTGATAATGGTACCAACTAGATGACATTACTGTACTTTTCAATCTGTTGTGATTGTCATACCTTACTGATCTTTCTTCTATTTAGGACACGAGTTACCAACCAACTTATGAGAAAGCACAGAAAATGGGAACTTTATTGGATAAGGGGCTTTGAAGTTTGGGCAAGTTTTTATGGAGACCAAAAACTGGGAAGCTTAGGTCTCTTTCTGCATTCTCCCAAATGGTGACCTGAAGTCTGTTATATAGCTTTTTTAAAAAGACCTTTACAAGAAAATCAGATTTTCTTTAATCAAGACTGCTCCTTGAAGATGCAATCTATTATCAGGAAGACTAACTCCATTTAAGCACTGATCTAGAGAACTTTGTCTTAAGCCAACTTAATTAAGATTAGCATATTTATTAATGCTAATAATAAATGCCATTTTAAAAACTAGTATATATATTTTCATTATTTAAATATTAGCATATTAGGATATTTATTAATGCTAATAATCAATGCCATTTTTTAAACTAGTATATCTATTTTAATTCTTTAAATATTACCTATCTTTAAATATTACCTATCTTTAAAATTTTTCAAATTAAATCTATAATCTAGATTTATATGTTATTTCCCATCAAATTGAGACAAGAAATAGACATAACATCATGTGTCTATTGTTTTATCCAGTGAACTGAACATGCCTCTTCTTCCTTTTTATTTCTGGATGTGGAACCCCTGAATGTGGTGAAAATGCTGAACTCAATGGATTTGCTCTTGACTTATAGTATTGTGATAGAAGGAGACAATTTAATTATGAGGAGAACAAAAATAAAGACAGCAATGCAAGGCATTCAAAAGAGTCTGAAACTATTCTTGTCTGCTTTGAATAACAGATACAGAAATCAAAACTAAAACTTGCTCCATGAAGATCTCAAAGATACTAAGATTTATAATTTATTTTCTCAGCATTAGCCTCGTCACTTCTGTTTAATATTCTGTTTTCGAGATAATTGCAGTTATTAAAAGAGAACAGACAATCACGTTTACTTCTATGAGTCAAGTCTTAGAAATCAAAAGAATTGCATAGATTTGCTGCAGATGAGTCTCTAGCCTGTGTTAATTTCCTGGATTGATATTCAGATAATTTGGTATTTTTGAGTAGACTAAGATTCCATTTGATCTCCATACTAAAAAATTTGAAGCTGCATTTAAAATAATCAGTCTGTATAATTTGACTCTTGTATTTTCTATCAGTGAAACTAATATATACCTCCAAACTAACATATCATGAGACATTTACTTGATAGAACTTGTAGTATGAGTAACTCATCCAAAACCCCATTTTCAGTTGTTTAGGATTTTTTTAATGTTCTTGGTTGCAACAAGGAAAATACATTAAATAAACCCCTCCTTTTGCTTTAGTGGTCACTATGTACATGCATTAGAGCTTGAAATTAGGAAGGGGTAGGCTTTCCTCTGCCATGATAGTACACTAGAATTTGCACAAATTATCTTTCTGAAACACTGTGTTGAACATGCTCTGGCCCCCCACAGCTGCATTTATACTGGTAAACTAAAATGTCCAGAAACCTTTCTGGGTACTCCTGTGTGATCATGCACATTGCAGGGTGGTGACAATGCTGAATGCTGCTCTCATGGCCTATGCCAACCTTTTTCACATGCAATAAATCCCAGCCATACTTAGGCTAGAAACCCTGTTTTTCTCCCAGTCTGTGCCAGCTGGCTTCAGTGTCTGGGAGTGATGTTGAGCATATTTCATTTATGGCTGGATCCTTTTCTGGTGGGTTCCTGGAGTAGATATAAGATAATATTCTCTGATGCTCAGAATACTTACTGACTGTTCATTCGAATTCAGGTTCATTCAGCAAGAATAGAAATAATCCTTCCTTTCAAAAGTGGGATTGTAACTACTAGATTACATTTTAAGTATTATAGTATTTTTCCTATGACCATGTTTTTTCATCATTTTGAAACATAATTATGGTGAAAGATATTGAAAGTCCATTTTTGCTGACATTTATATTTTAAATCTTCATTGGCTCATTTAGAGGCCTATGTACCATGTATAGACAGAGGAAGAGGAAAAAAAGAACCCATTTTTAGATGGAGAACACATAACCCATCATATTTTATTACATTTATATGAAAAATAACAGGCAATTTAAACCAGATATTACATTGGTAAATGATCCACTCATGACATAGTGTTTGCCTAACTACTTTTATAATTCCTTTCACTTCTAATCAGCATAACAATTGCCACTATCTCTAGATCTGTTGTTTTATCCCCGCGGTTCAGGATTTTACTTGACAGTACAAGACAGGGTTTCCAAAGACACTTGGCGGCTGACAGCTACAGAATGCAAGACAAGAGGATGATGTCAGGCTGATGTCAGTCACCTGGGACATGTGGTTCATTTCTCTGCTATTGAAGGCAATCTTGGGGCTTTTTGGTGATCTCTGCAGCACCGCTTTAAAACTGCTCAGGTGATTTCATCCTCGTTGTGCCTTCTGTTCCTGAGCCTTTCTCAGCTCAAAAGCGGAAGACCTGGGTAAATAAAACTGTACAATCACCACTCTGGGCTAGCTTTCTCCTGTAGTAACTTTATCTTGAATATAAACCTCTCTTCATCATCTGATGTCTTTTCAGGGAGTGACAGTTTCTTGCAGGTTCCTTTTCTGGGTGGAAAAAGACTCCTCTGGTTTCTGACCATTTATGTTTCCATTTAATACTGCTTATCTGATGACTGATGCCTGCTCCTCAAATATGAAAATAAGCAGGTCTTTGCTGTTTCTGCTAAGCAGTTTATACTCATTAGGACACCCTAGTATAATAGCGTAGATGTAGTTTAACAGATAATATACTAATAATAATATACTAATTTCCTGTGTAACTCAAGGGCTGATTCTACTTTAGGGGCCTTTCTTCCACCAGAAATAGTTAATTCCATCATATGAAGTCCTCCAAGAGACAAACTGTTTCCCCAGTTCTGTATCTGCCTTATCTATTCATCCTGTAGAAATTATGCACAGGTACGGCAGTGTACAAACAGGTTTTTTCCTTTTTACATATTTCACAAATACCTGTTATGTGACAACTTTTCAACTGCCAGAAATTGCAGATAACATATCTGACCTTGCAAATGCCCTCTATTAACTTTGTAAGTCTTTAGTTGTCATTTTTTGTTGTTATTTTTCACTGAAATTCTTAGCCTATGCCAAAATCTAGATCAGCCCTTTTCTAGTTGAGGTCACATTTTTCTTCTAAATTTGTTTTCACTCACAGATGAAGAGTAAATTAAGGGAAGTGCAGAAATGCAGACAACACAGAAAATAACTAATTTACATGAAACTAACCCAGCTTAAATGCCACTGGGATCAAATAGAAGCTGCATAATTTCAAGAGTGTTCATCCAAGAACTATTTAAAATGTGACTATTTAGTCTAAGTTTTCTAATGGTACTTATTTTGGGAAAAGAATGTAAAAAATGATTACTTTTGCTTAATTTAATGTATTATTCATCAATCTTAAAAAAAAAAACACAAAAAAGCCCCCAAAAACCCCAAAAAACAGCAAGATGTAGATAAATAAAACTACAGGAAATGATGTAATGAAGAAAAAAAAGAAAAAAGGAATATATTAACTGAATATATACAAGAGTAATGATCTTTATCTGTATGAGAAATCTCTTGGATTTCTCTATATGATATCATGATGCATCAGATCATACAAGAGACTGAATATATTTTAATTCACTTTTAATCTAACTCATGCTACTTATTTCATTTTAAATTCCCATTATATTCATTTTGTCCCCTGAAGAGATTAAAATCTGTGTTTCTTGTGAGTGTGTGCTTTGTTCTCCGTGTTACAGCTATTCAGACCTTAACTTCAACACAAAGTTTAATGTTTCTTTAATCATTAAAATGTGAATAGAACATTCTATACAATGGATAGAGTTTTAAAAACTTAAAAGTTTAATGGCTTTTTTCCCCTGTGGTGCTGGTTGAATTTATACTTTTTTCAGTTAGTGTTCCTTTGTGGAACACATCTCTTTCTTCCGTGATATTTTTTTTTATCATTGAATGGCTTTAAACTGAATATTTTTAAATTAAAATTGAAATGCATTGATTCAAGATGCTGCTGTAGTGAGCTGCAGAAACTATATTTAAGTCAGGTTGTTCCCAAGTCTCCTCTCTAGCACAGGCATTTTGACTGGGTTATCTTTCAATGTGAAGTGTTTTGGCCTGGTAATTGTGTAATATTTTGCTTTTCTTCATCAGTGGAGAAGAGTATGATCTTCTTGGGACTATATTCTGAGAGGCAGAATTGACCAAAAGAGAAATGGAGTATAAAGTACTTGAACTATACACAGAGATAAACCCAGTGGTGTTTCACGATGACAGTATTTTAGCTTCCGGGTATTTTTCCATGGAATAACTTAATTTTTTGTTGGAGAAAGTGCCTGCTGCCCTGGCAACTCTTGCAGCCAGTTTTCTCCACCAAGAGACAAGGTCAGTTTAAAATAAAGGACATTCATCATTCATCTTTTTTTTTTTTTGGTGGTTTTTTTTTTTGTTTGTTTTGGTTTTGGTTTTGGTTTTTTTTTTGGTGGTTTTTGGTTTTGGTTTTGTTTTTTTTTTTAGTCAGAGTTTCTTCTGTTACCAAATATATGTACATCCTTTTCTTGATTTTTAGTTTTTACTTATTCTGAGATGTTTATAAACTCCCTCATTACTTTTTTGGTTTTTGTAATGATTTACATAGATGCTTTCAATTAAGTTTCCATTGATCTTTTCTTTACCTCTTTTAGTCGTTGGTAGCCATATGCCAGAATTGTTGGGCCTTCCTTTACCAGTTATTCTTGGGCTGCATTTGTATTTCTCATCAGATATAACAGCATCTCTGATTTTCATACAGGGGGTCACCAAAGAGCCCAGCTGGCTCCTGTACACTCAGCAATCAATGTTGCAAATGTCCAAATAAATTCAACTTGCCTGACCATTTACTCTGAGTGCCATAGTCGTGTTCTTGCTTGCTTCTTTCGTGTTATGAAGGCAGAGTCCTAAAATGAAGTAAGAGGCAGTCTGCTCTAAGGCTGGCTTTTTATGACACTATACTAGTTCGAATATCTTCTCTCCATGGCTAAATGGAAATGTTTCATCTTTGCAACATGCTTTTCTTGGTTCTATTGATTTTCTACACTCTGTCTGTTCATAAGTAATCTAAAAGTCTTTGTCCTCTAATGTCAAATGTCAGCCACCTTGGTTCATCTCTCAAGCTCTGAAGTGAATGACTCATGGGTATATTCTCATGACAGCTTGTAGTGCTAGCAAGATATCTGAAGGGGAGCTGAAGGACCTACAAGAGGGTCATGTCATGATCCCTCTTACTGTGGTCCCACACTTTAATGTCTTGCTCCCTTTCCTCTGCATTGGGCCCTGAACTGCTCACTTCTCCTGCTGCACTCTTCAAGGGCTTTGGCTCTTCCAGGGGTCACTAAGAACTCCCAGCAGCGAGCTTCATATCTTCCCTAAGGATTCCTCTAGTGCAAAAGTCCCTTCATACTTCTGAGATACTTCCCTTTTATTTTCTCATCTCCTCCCCCACCCCTAAAATTTGAAAGCCTTGTTACATGACTGTAGCCTACATCCTAGAATGTGATTGCTTTGTCTTCTGAGAAGTGCTTGAGAGAAGGGTTAGGCAATCCAAGCCTGCAAAGCTCTGAAATCTCAGAAAAATCTTCTTGGGCAAGACACTTGATTTCTTGCCTATGAATGTTGTCCTATGTTTAATGGCTGCTCACATGCTGCTTTGGATGTGGTAAGAAAACACATTCGAATGTTTCAGCTCAGACTTCAATGACTGATTTCATATTTGATGTTTTTGGTCTAGGGTTAGTTCCTTGCTCTTCCATGCAATGGAGAACTGAATTGTGTTGAGAGAGGGCAGAACTGAGATAAACTGCAGATGTTGGAATAAGTCCTGTACATTTTTAGGCATAAACCACTCCTGTTGATCCAAGTGTTTCCATGCACAATTAATTTCACCAAAACACATACAAGATTTTATATGCAAGCTAGCTTTAAAAAACACAGCAATGAAAAGTTCTGTCTTCAAGGCTGATATTATAATCCATTCAGAGAATTAACTTAGCTGTTTTCTTAATTACAAAAAATTCAGGAAGGTTCTGTTTACTGTTTGTCAGGTGAACAAGCAGTGCTCCACTTTGTAGTTGTTTTCTTTTGTATCAAGCATTTAAATAGAAAAAAAGATTTTTGCTATGATTCAGGATACATCATCTTCAGATGTTACTTAGGCAAATGCCAATGGGATAAAAATTCCAGTATCTCAGTTGCAGTTTCAGTTGCAGAGCTATTACAAAAACTCCTTTCAAATATTCAAATATTTCCGGATTGATGTGCACAGAAATGATGTTCTTACTCCAGGAAATAATGTTGCTCATCCTGTATGGGCAAGAACTGAAAACTACAGCTGTGTTTTTCCCTTTATTGCTGTTAATCACAAACAAAAAGTTATCCTGAGTCAGTGGTGAACACAGAAATATTGTTGTGGGTGGCCAAAGTTTCTAACCTTTTTTGAACTTAAAGTTTCCCCTTCTGTGATAAAAATTAAATAAGGCATTAAACCAACAGTTTCTAATACACAGAAATCAAGTGCTTGGTGGGATACACCATGGAAGAAAGAAAAAAAAAGAAACTGTTACTATTTAATATTTCACAGAATCCTCTTATTCTTTTTCTTGGAAAGAAATACACAAATATTTCCTCGCAAGTCAGTTGTTCAAGACACACTTTAGAACCATAAATATATATAGCAAATACATTGAGACAAGAAAAAAAATAGAAAAGGGCTATTGAAATTCAAAAGGAGAATACCTAGATGGAATAAATGAAAATCCTGCTTAGGATAAAGAAAAATATAAACATGAGAATTAAGTAATGGTGAACATAAGACAACAAAAACGTAATGCCTAGCACTGCATAAATTATGACAAAAGTCTTCAGAAGATAGAAATATGAGTACTGCTCTTTAGCCATTGACTATTTTTCTATTTTAATATAGAAAAAAGTATATAAAATATAATTATATTTTTCAGCATCTCAGGATGAAACATGCTGATTTTTTTCCTTTTTATGGAAGAAAACCACCTCCTTTCTTTGTGGAAGATTTTATTACAGACATAGTTTTTTTTGGTTTCAGAAAGTGGTTTTGAATTATAGTATTGTGGCATCTGATTTTTTCTAAAGAAAGATAATGTTACTATCTTCTCAACATTCTTGAATGAAGGAAAAAATATATTTATAGTTCACTGTTGCCCTCTTGTGGAAAGAAATAAAAATAAAGGTGCATCATAAACATAAAATCCAAACCAAGTATTGATTATTTAGGTTCCAGTTCAGAAACCTTCATTCATCTTTTGCCCTTGGTTTGGATTCTGATTTGTTCCTACATTATGACAGTTTTTACTCTTAGTAAAATCTTAGTGCATTGTTAACAGTTATTGTCTTTAAACAGCTCCTGGGGGATTGGCCCCTGTAACATTTAACCCTCTAGAGTATCCAGAATGGCTTCAGCTCTGTACAAGACAGCCTGTTCAAGTAAGAGTGACATACTGCCACAAGCAGATCTTTAAAAAGCTCTGACACATTCAGCAGCTCTAACGTGAGTCTACAACCAATGTTAAGAAAATGAGTGGCAAGGTTATTAGAAAAAACAAGCAGAACAAGTGATGACTTACGATGGAATTAAACACAGAAACACATATGAACATCACTTCTGCATTAAATATATGTGAAAGAAGGTAGTTTGAAAATTTCACAAAATTTTCCAGACTTACCTTACTATACCACTTTTCAAGATGATGCAGACATTTAAAATGTACTTAAGAAAGTGCTGAACTTGCTCCTACTTCCTCCTGCTTTCCTGCTTATCTACCCCTCCAGGTGATGTGTCAAGGTCTTTCCAATTAGGACAAAGAGGGCTGTATGGCTCTATGGCTCAGTCTGTTGTGGTGCCTTTGTCCATCACATGGAATGCCATAGAAAGCCTCTCTAGGTGGCTAAAGAGAGGTGATGTGCTTTATTGGATGTCTCTTACTCTCTTCTTTGTCAAAGTTTGGCCATTGCACATTAAGATGTCACAACACACTGGAGTATTCTTTCGATTTCCTTTTTAAAAGAGTGGATTCTTGATGTCTGGAACAGCTGCTCTGAGAAAAGAACATTTCCTCATAAAGGGGACAAGATCTGTAGTGAAAGGACTATTTTGTGTACCATCTTCTCTAGGACTTCATATACTCTGATGAATCATTCACAGTGGCCAGAGAAATGGTGCGAAGGAGGGTTTGTGTACTACTCAAGCCCCAGTTTCAACCTGGGAGACAGACTTGAATGTTATCTGAGTTTTTGGTTTTCCTTTTGCATGAGATAAATTTATTCTATCATTTCATTTCCATTTTCTGTTACCAAAGGATGTAACAAATGCTCAGAAGTTTGGCACTGGGATGTTAAGTATCTTCTCTAGCTTCCACAGGAATCTCTCCTGGATGTAATGCTATAAATAGGATTTTGGAGTTTATTCCAGATTCCTTTTAACCACCTGATTTAACCCTGCTAGAAATATTTCCCTCCCTTTATCTTCCACCAGCTCCAGAGATCCAACTCTCTAGCAGTCAGACCTGCACATTATAACAGTTCAACCTGGAGAAGAAACTCATTTGGAACTCCACTTTTAGATACTTGTCATGGACTAGCAATGCACTGAAACTGGTCAGATAATCCATCATTTTAAAGGAAAAGAAAATGGCCTTTTGCTTTCTGTAAACACTTGCACAATCATTCTGACATCCTAGAAGTGGAAGCTTCCTAAAAGTCTGGATGGAGATAAAAAACCAAAACAAAAACCCCAAAACAAAACCTGTTAAATTAGGTTTTAATATTTACCCCTTACTGAAACTAACATACCACATACTGTGGTATGTTCTTTTTCAAATGATTACAGATGGAGATGCTCAGCACTGTAGTTGATTTCAAGCCTGACTATGCAGTGCAGAGTGAATTCCCAAACATTAGATAGGGGAGGTTGTGATTCTCTTCGACATTTTATAGGGAAAAAAGCCAGATATGCCATGTCACCATAAGGGTAGGGCCGATGGGAAAGATCTGTTGAGAGGATGCAGAGGGGCACAGAATCACATCTGCTCTGTGAGCAAAAGGATGTACAGGTCATCTGACTCCTAAAGCCTAAGCCATGCAATTGCTGTACTCCTGTGTTTGCAGGCTCTGGTTGCTATTTCCTTCTGTGCCCTACAGCACTGACAGCATCCACTTTGATATTTACTGCACTGAAACACCTGAAAAATATTTTGCTTGTTTAAATGTGCTGACTTTCTGGTAACAGAGTTATCATTTACTGATAACAGCTAGCAAGACCAATGAAAACAGCCCTTGATGTAGTCTATAAAATGGAAAGACTCAAGGCAAGTGTTTGATATTGGATCAAATTAAAAAGAGATAGGTTGTCCTTAGTGCTTACTGAGGAGTAGTATACTGCTGGAGTCTGCAGAAAGAAAAGACTGCCTATCCTTCCGAGTTCACATTTAATTCAGATCCTGAATGAAGGAGAGACTTTCACATATTAGAAGTGAAATACCTAGCTGAATACCAGTTTTTAGTTTATTAGTATTTAGTTAGTATCTAGTATTAGTATTTAGTTAGTATTTAGTATTAGTATTCCTCTGGCATAGTATTGATGATCTCAGCAAACCCTAACTGTGATCTTTGGAGACATCCTTTGGGCTGGATAGTACTTGGTGTTTTCCACAGGATAATGCAGAACTGAAAATCAAAAGCATGTCAGATAAAGCATAAAGTAAAAAAAAAAAAAAAAAAAGAAAAAGAAAAAAAGAGAAAAAAGTTCGGAATGCCCCTCTGCCAGTTGTTGACATCAAACCTGTGATTATTCTCAAATACAGTGAAAATGTAAATCACCACTTGATGTCACCATTGGTCTGTACCTGTTCTGTGCAGTTCTTCAAGAAATCCTGCTGAACATCACAAAGAATTTCACATCACAAATAAATTCAGTTAAAATATTTAGAGACCTATTATGATGTTAAGTAATCACCATCTATTTGTTGGTCGCATTCAAAATATTGGAAGTACAGGCACACTGGATTTGGAGCACTATAAAGATACCATGAGAAGTAATTTGAAAGGTGCTGTTTATGATTAAAATGTGTTTTGATAAGGAAATTTGCAATAACCAGGAGAGTAAGTTTGATCATTGCAGTATGTCATATAAAAATTACTACCATCCTACTGCAGAATGAAAAGGAAAGAGTACATGAACAGAGGAGTCAATGCCTTTAGCAACATGAAATTAAGAACTATAAGGGTTAATGAAGGTACAAGAAAGATATTTGAAATCTCTTTTGAAAAAGTTGGGATCCTGTTTCACTATTCAGGAATAAAGAAAAATATTCTGTGTTCAAATTTCCTTTGTTTCTGCTGTTTCCTCAGCATGATGAGGCTGAATTGCAGTGTGTTAGTTCTGAACATCTGTTCATTTATTTAGGGGTCTGAAGAGGAATTTGGCAGCTCAGGTTGAGGTGTAATTTTAAAGGAATATTACCATGTATAAAATACTGCTTGCCATTAAGAAGTTGTCTTTTCTCAGTAGTTGCCACGCTGTAAAACTGGAATTGTCTAAACTGAGTGGAAGCGGTCACAGCACCAAGCCTGAGAGAGACAATGAAGTGTTTGAGCAACAGTCTCAGGCACAGGGTGTGATTCCTGGGGCTGTCCTGTGCAGGACCAGGAGTCGGACTTGATGATCCTTGGGGGTGCCTTCCAACCCAGAATATTCTGTGAACATGTGTACTGTGAAACCTCTAATTTGGACAATACAGAAGGTGATACAACATTGTGTACAGGACACCAAGTAGGACAGAAGGTGGAGTTTCCCAGCAGCTTGAAACACCAGGATGCATGATACAGCTATCCCTCAGCGTGAGCTTTATCAATTCTTTACATATATAACAAGAATCCCCTTATTTATATTTTACCTGAACTTTTAGACTGCTCTAATTTTTTACCTCCCAGCCAGGCATACTCTGAGGCACCAAGCACTAGCTGAACCTAGTGTTCAGTTAATATGATACATTCTTATTTCTCTGTTTGCACGTTCTTCACTGCAACAGTACTGCCCACAGCTTGTACAGGGCCAGTACACCATGAGGTGTCTGTACAAACATCGTTCTAATGCGTATATTATTTTAGAGTATATAAGAAAACATAGTAATTCTAGGCTTCCCATCCATTTTCTATCTGCTCATCAGTCATAGGCTGATGCTGTCCTTTTCTTCGTTTGTGTGGTTGCCGTCACTGGAGCAATTATTTTTCAGGTCTGGACAGCAATGACTCTGCTCACAGACCAGGCAAATGTTTCCCAGGGAAGTTCACAAGCAGCTCTAGCACTGGGTACATGCTGAATATGTGAAATTTGCTCTGAAGTGAATGGAAATTGGAAGTGCTCAGGAATTACTAGTATTTCTCCTTTTGCAATGTTGAAGGAATAAGCTAATTCTATCCAATTTCAAGCTCCTTTCAGCATAATAGTTTCAAAATTGAAGCTCAGAGCTTATCACTTGACTCTCATTTCAATAAAGAGAGGCTAAAAAATCAAAATGGTCAACGAGCAGTAGGAATAAATTTTGTTAGGAAGCAAAAATAGAAAAGTCAAGTAGAGAGTAAAAAGCAAATTCAGAGTTTGAAATAGGGCTGGCAGAAAAATGGAATAAAGGTACAGGATAATACATACACATAGGACACATAAATTATTCCTTTGGTAAAAAAGTTAAGTGAGCTTTTGTGGTCATAAATAAACACTCTATGTCAATACATGGGTTTGTATTTGATAAAATAAATAAATTATACTTAAAAAAATACTATTATTATATAACCTAATTTGTGCATTAATTTAATAACATTTCCAAATTCTAAATAGCTTTCTAATCTCAGCAAAAATAAACGTTCAAAAAGCATCAGACTCCATATCTTTACATATTATTTTGTCCTGTATCATGTGATAACATAGAACAACAGTCCTAGGAATTCAGATAAATAAATCTGGAGTTTGGGAGGCAGTATCAAAGACAAAGACACAATCTTATATATTGTTTTTTTTTTTTTACGTTATCCCTCAAAATGTTAAAAAATATCT
This sequence comes from Irena cyanogastra, assembly GCA_013397155.1. Classification (NCBI taxonomy): domain Eukaryota; kingdom Metazoa; phylum Chordata; class Aves; order Passeriformes; family Irenidae; genus Irena; species Irena cyanogastra. The sequence continues at coordinate 226,178 of VWZV01016146.1, read as the reverse complement.
GATTCTTAGACCTTATCTAGAGTGTATTACTATATATGCAGATATAGTACATTATTATATGGGCATAAATACGTATGTTTATATATACATATACATCTATCCATCCATATTTAAAGTGCTTGGGTAGTCACTGGGGAAAAATGTAATTCTTGTTTTTTATTTTTTTAAACAGATTTTTAATTTACTCACTTTTAGCGGGATCAGCCAGAGGTAAATTCATGGTTTTTTGTCTGATTGTGGGGAAAGTTTTGTCTGAGTGTGTGGGAAAGTTTGTCAAACTGTGGTGTGGGGAATCTCATCATCTATGTCTCTTAGGGAGAATAATTATTCAGCCATGAGTAGAAAACACGAAGAACAACATGAAGTTTAAGTTCGGATTCCCCCATTTTCAGCTGCTTCAGAAAATGTGTCATTGTGAAATGGAGAGAGGTATTGACAGGGATGAGCATTTTCAAGATTGGAACTTTTGTTCAGAGATGAGTTCTGTGCATCAGGGCAGCTTCCAAAGGGCTTGTGTCCCAAGCTTAGGGTGTATCTAGCTTTAAAACTGCCACCAGAACACTTCAGCATCTCCATTTGCACTGTAAAAATAAATAACATACACAAGATGAATGCAGAATCCCTTTCTCTGCACTCTCAGTTGTGTGAAATCTACTTAATCTCTTTCTTGTGCAACAAGGCCACACAAATATAAGTTCACCTAGTATGTCCTTCCTCTCACAGCTGAGCTAACGATTGATGGAAGAGGGAGTGGGGTGGTCATTCAAGTCTTTTAGTATCCTGTTAAAATGCAAAGGCATGTGAGTGGTAGATTTTGTTTGCTGATGATGCTTCCAAATGGATTCAGTATTTTCCACTCCCACAGGTATCCCCGACTTTGGTTTCTACTACAGGACAAGGTACACACCCATAACAGAGCCATCACAGTAGGGCCGAACTGCAACACATATTATTCCCTTTCTAGTTATTATCTTTGTATCTGCTTTTCAAATGAAAATTCTGTTGGGATCATTAAAAGAAGAGTGAAGCCAAGTAAACTGCACTATTTTGTAAGCATTCATGTGAACCTAACACAGAATCTGCTTCGTCCTCGTACATGACATGCATGCTTTCTGTGAAAAGTCAGAAAATCATAATTATACAAAGGTTGGAAAAAAACAGTGTTGGTTCCTAGAGATGTATAAAGAGAGGAAAATCTGTTGCTGGAGGTTTTACAAAATTTGGAATTTGGCTTCAGTCTAGATGACACCAAGGAATGACCCAGCTGTTCCGATTCATAGACGTGAATCAGAGCCTTCAACACACAGCAGACCTGTAGGTGCTCCTGAAAATAAATCGTGCCCCAGAACTGTTTGAATTCACCTTTGCAGAGGCTGCCAAGACAGCAACCAGTTACAGAACAATAAGCACAGGCAGACAGTATGCTAAAGACAGAGAACTCAAGTGCTTAAATGCCATCCCTCACTCTTGTGAAGAAAGGATTATGCTGACCCAGAAAATCTGCGGCCACACACCAACATGAGTGGATTGACCGTGTTAAACAATACATGCTGTTCTTCAGGGTCCTATTGATTATGTACATGTTGTGGGAATAGAACCAGATACTGGAAATTTAGATCATTTTGTGAAATACCAAGTGATTCAGGCAAAGCAGAAAAGATACAGATTCTGGCTATAGGCCAAGATCGCTTCATGGAATCCCGTGACAAGCAGTGTGTTGATGCAGGACTGTCTGACGCACTTCAGCTTACCATGAATTTAACAAATAACAGAATTGGGTAGGCAACACATCTGGCATAAAATGGAAATGCCAGAGGGTTGGGATGTCAAAAGCATTACAGATTCTGCTTTCTAGTGTGAAAAAGCTTAAATTTTATCCTGAAAATTTGTGAATGAACATGCAAAGGAGCAAATAAAGGATTATCAGTCCATTCTTTTGTTCTCAGAACACATATTCTTAGTTCTTCAGGACATATTAGAAAGGTGATTATTAATAACCACGACAATTACCTTGTTCAGAACATTTTGCCAATCCTATGTCATAATACTTAATGGCGATAGGTAAGAGAAAGGATATTTGACAGAAGTTGGCTGAAAGGAAGAAAATACATGTGATTACCATACAGGCTGCCTGTAAGTGCACTAATGATAAGTGAAAACAGATAACTCAACTTCCATGGAACCTGAGCAGCAAAGCATTTTCTATATTCTTCAAAACACAAGGGAAAGCTTTAAATGTTTTGGACAGACTTGATCAATAAATCCAGTCTAAAAAGAATCTGACATCCAGCAGTCACATACCCTGTCAGGTATGCCAAGAGCAAAATGGAAACCATTGATTTGTTTGTCACCAAGCTTCCCTAGGTAGCAAATTTTTCTGAGTCTTAGATGTGCACAGATGACATTATATAGGGACCAAATAACTGAAAAGTGAATTTCAACTGGAGACAATTATATAACATCCTTCAGAAATTAAGAGGAAGATACTGTAAATCACTTATGGTGCGATATGGGACTTTCTGAAGTGAGACAAATATTTTCACTGATTTTAAGAAGAGTTATGTTCACCTTTAGTAGAGATTTTAATTACTGACAAAGACTGTTCTGCCTTATCAGAACAACTAAAGACATACCTTTGCATAAACATCCCCAAATGAACATGCTGAGTATTTGAAGCAATTTTTCTGCCAGGAGGAGAGAGCTCTTACAGTGCTAGTGCTTCAACAGAAAGGACTCTGTGGGATATGAAATACTCAGCATTTTTAATAAAGCTCAGTCCATCATTATTAGAGGAAGTAGTTCATTTAGATCTCAAATTCTGTGTTAGCAGTGCTTTAGGTAGTTTTACATTTACCCATGCTGTTTTGTTTTTTTCTCTGCCAGACAACTGTCAAATCTAAATGCTTCATAAAGGAGTAACCTATGAGCAGCAGTTCTTTGCTGTCTGGTAATCCAAAAACAGGGTTTCCAGCATGCGGCATCAAATTTCTTTGTATGACTTTGGTCAATCATAACCATACACTGTATTTATCCTTGTAGGAAACTTTCAAAAGTGCATCTAAGATATCACTATTTCCTTTACTTTAGTTATCCACACATTTTGCATCCCATGATCTGCCTTGAATTCAATCTCTGCAAAGCAACCTAGCCGGAGAGATAATACTCGGTGATGGGGCAATTACTTGACAAATATTCTGGGAGCTAGGAAGGATTTTTTGAAGGCAGAAACAGAAGGGGAGGGTTTTTTAGAGGCTACCTATGGCATAAATATGGCAACTGATGAAGGAAAGGAGTGTGATATTGGCTGACATAGAAGAGGACAATGTGAAGTGTTCTCTCCTTTGTTAAGATGATGACAGTTGTTGATGCTATTTTTGTGCTTATTGGTCTCTAGTTTTTCCCAGAAGATCTTTTAGCTTTCAACCTGTCATGAACTATGTAGGAATAAAGTGCATTTTCCTTTGAATCAGAATGCTGTGGCTGTTAGCGGAAAGCAAATGCAAAAGAGAGAGAGGTGGTGAAATTTCCATCTCAAAAATAATTGGCTTTCAGAAGAAGAATCTTTGTGGGCAACAAATGGTGAAGATGTTGTAAGTAATAAAAGGAATATCAATGGTGTTGTGAATAGGAGCAGAGTCTGTAAAAACATTCTTAAGGAGCTAAGGTTGTAACTGTAATAAGATGCTGATGGGCAAGGTCAGTCTAAGCCTATGTGGAATAATGTAGGAAAGGTTTCCTGCACCTTTTACTTCTGTTTTTCCTTTTATTAACTTCAGAAACACAATCCCGAATGACAACCATACTTTAAAATAATTTACTGTCTTATAAGTAAATTCAGAAAAACCTTTTCAAACTGAAATGTTAGTTTTAATGCAACATGAAACGGACAATGTGGATACTGGATTGCCCTCTTGCTTTGTTACATCCAGCCACATCTTAAAGATTGTTCTATAGTGTTTTCTTTTCTGAATATTAATAATGTTTGATTATAAATCTCATTGAGTATATTTTATGGAATAATGTTGATTATGTTGATTTTTATGACCAACAGGAGAAGCTAGTGTGTTTATTAAACTGAACTTCTGTATAAAGTAGCCTGAGATCTGAAAACATAAATATTTTTATCGCTTCCATTCTCCCTGTCAAACTAGAATACTAACTTTGGTGTAGGATAAAAGATTTCAAAACACACAGATTTGGATTCCTATATTAACTGTTTCAGTCATTAATTACATTTCACAGTAATATTCCTTCTGGCCCTAATTTCATGCTTAACGTCATTTTCACACATTTGACTCTCCTTTGTTCCTGGTTTGCAAGATTCTTCTTACCATAAACCCATTCCCTGACTTGACTTTTAAGGACCATGATCTAATGCTCCTGTGGTTATGAACAATATGCTTGGCATATTATTATCCAAAGGCAAGTCCCCAAAGATCTAAATGAATCTTTCAACTTCTTTCTATACCTTCATAATTTTGTTGAGATTATTAAAATGAGAACAGAAAGCTGTGACAATGAAGTGCCTGTACATCTTGTGTGGACAAGACTTTGAGTCTTGTTGGAATGTTAGCACTACAAAACATTCATGCTAAATGTGCACATAATGTGACTGTGAAAACCAGACTTCCAATTTCCAGTGGTTTCCACTAAATGCCTTTAAAATTAATGATGAATTTAAAACTTGTTTGTGTCTGTGATTATGAAAATTCACAACTGATACCTAAGTTTCCAGTGGAGTACTTCCTTTCTGCTTTGATTTTAGTTCAGCTGCATTTATGTGTAGTGTATGGTTATTACTGTTGAAAGGTCTAAAACTTTAACTCCTTTTTAAAGTCAAGTATGTTTTAATAATGGCATTGAAAAGGACAAAACTGAGCAACTAGCATTGTCCTTCCTCATTGTGTGGGACTGTAAAATAAATATAATAATGACATGTATTTTAAAATGCTTACAAGGAAAAGTATGGCAGCAAGAACAGTAATTTGAAAGATGTGGGGTAGAAGTCATGTCAAGATGAGTGGATCATATAAATATGAAAGAATAAAATATGTTCTAGTAAAAAGGAGTCTGGCAAAGCACTATAGGAAGTTATTAAGGGAAAATTGCTAGAGGGGCCTAAATAATGAGGAGAAGTAAAATCCAATACTAGTAGAGTGCATGGTCTTGTTACACTTTGTCTTTTAGATTCTTTGGAATGCAATGATTATCTTTCTGGAAATGGATCAATCACCCCCAAGGCAACCTATTGTACATGAAGAAAACCATTCAATGAGCAAGCAGCTGCAGTAGCAACATAGACTACCCTTTTCTATGCTAATAATTTTAATTGGACTATATATTTTCCTCAATATTGCATTTTTCCTCTGACTTCCCATTGCATTTGCATTTTATTCATTATTTCTCAAGCATCATTAGTAGGGAAAGAATTTTTTTGAAGATGTGATTAGGCATAACTTCAGATATAAAATGACCGTTTTGTTTTTGTAAGATTTGTAAGTAGGTCAGCTCTGCAAACCAGCAAGCTTGGCAAAGCATACTTTGCTATGGCAAGGCTATGGCTTCATTAGTCCCTGAAATATCAGGATCCCATCTGCACAGATAGGAATGCAGAGCTGGAGCTGATGAATTGGGAGTGCTCCATGTTGCTTGCTAGTATCCTTGGTGTTTCATCAAGGAACCCATGAACAGTGGGGTCAGAAGTGGATACTGTGATGTGCAAAGCCCTAATAATTACTTAGTCAAGGTCACCTTAAGGCAATCAATTACATCTCTTAGCTAATAAAGACTGAATAATTTCAACATATTTTCTATGGGAGTTGGGGAAACTCCTTGCACTCTTCAGTTTACAAATTACCAGATTTAGCATCTGGGTTTCTAGCTTGTAACTGGTTGCAGTTAACTAATTTTTCAGTTTAATAAACTATGGCAAATTCCTTTATTGTTTCATCGCATTTGGGTTTTCATTAGGAAATGATGGTATATTTGGTTTAACTGAAGATAATATTTTGATGTGCTTGTGGTGAGAACAGTACTGGTATAAAATGGATCCTTTTTGTTTAATAGCTTTGTGTTTGTGGCTCTCTGCTGCATCTGGTTATGCCAAAACACTTTTATTGGAAGTCACAGTACTGATGGTTTTCTTGCTCAGTCTACTTTATATTTTTATACTGAAAATATAAAGAAAGAAAAACTGTATCTAAATTCTAAGCAGATTATATATTTATTAAGATCTTTGAAATTCAGATGGAGCCTTCTAATTCACATTAATTGCATCGATTAAAACACTTAGAAGGATAACAAATCATTAACTACATGTACCAGACTACTCAAAACATTTCTAAGCAATGTAGATCAGCACGTCTTTAGTCATAATGTCGAGAAAAATACCAAAGCTGATGTACTGAAAACAATTATTACAAAAAATTCTTGCATAATAAATCACATCCAGTCTACAATAAAAGCATTAACCACTGTTCTGTTCCTCTGCTCTGAAGTGTAAATCACCCGTAATGTTGACTTATTTTAAGTCAGTTTGCATATAAAGTGAAAAAAGGATTTAGTGAAAGTCTAATGAGAATGAAAATAAACTCCTATCTATATCGTAACTCATTTGATAGAATGCATATATGTTGCAAGACTACATTAAAAAATCCCCAAGAAGATAGATCCATCTCAGAATGACTTCTTATGATCTGCTTCTTATTTAATGCACATACTAAAATATAAACTTTGCAAAACTCCTTGTGTTAAGGTTCCACTGAAAGTGTAATTTCTTTAGTAAAATAAAACATAGCTTTCATTTAGTCTGACAGTGTTGGCTCAGGAATATGGAATATTAGTTTCAGTAAGAATGCATTGGTTTCACTGTAAAGTAAGGTTTCTTTGGTATCAGCCCTGGAGAAATGTATTGGTTTCGGCTAAAATGTATTGCTATGCTTTCACTAAAACATACAGACATTATAAAACTGTATATTGGTTTCAGTAAAAAATGTATTCTTTCCAATGGATTCATGAGGCTTTCAGCAAGAATGTATTGATTTCATTAAAATGTGCAGCTTGAGATAAACAAAAATTCAGTTAAAATGCATTGGTTTCTGTTAAAGCTCATTGACTGAAGTGAAGAACATTCTACACTGGTTTTGGGCAGCCTTAGGGTTTTTTAAACAATGAGTGGAGAAAGACATGTAAGTAATTGTGAAGGTAATTGTAAACAAACTCTATTCTGTAACATCTAAAGAAGTAGACATGCTGAATAAATTAGATTTTTATAATTCCATCCCATTTGCATCTGCTGCTCAGCACAGCCATAAATATTGATACAGAAAAAGCATGACATCCTTAATTCTGATGAATAGTTTTTTAATCAGGTGTAGGTGTGGGCTGTAAGATTTTTTTTAATCTGTTTAGTAATAATTTGTTTTCCTGTGACCAGATTTTGACCAGTTTGCTTTAAATCAAGTTTGACATTTTCCTACTTTATTGACAACAGATTCTTTTTTGCCTTTTCAGCAATGCCAGGCATTCAATGACAAAGACATTTATAAATATCATGAAGCTCTCCTATTGCCAGTCACCTAAATTAGGGACAGTATATTTGGTTGCTGTGACACTTTTTTTTTCTGAGAAAGTTTTTTATTTTTCAATATTTTAAATAAGTTTACATTTTACTTTTATACAGAAGTGGTGCCACTGACTTAGAGAAACATGCATGAATATAACTGAACAATAATTGCTACATGGAGTTCATTGCTGTCCCACTTTGGAGCATTATCCTCTCCCTGCACTGACGTAGAACTCCCATGCAAAATGCGTTTAAGTACACTTGAAGTGTAAGTAGTAGGAATAAAGTTTCAACTACTTAAATTTACTTCTGTAATTAAACAGAAGGAAGTAGGAATGATCATATTGGACTGAAGAACTAGTCTATCTTGATTTAGTTGCATGTCCTACAGTTCCAATTATGAAAAATGCCTGGACATTGCCAGAAGAAGCTCCAATAAACCACATATAACAGATTTCCTACAGATTTCCTGAGAGGATGATCATGCATTTTCATTTTTATTTATTTTTTTGGTTTTATTTATTTTTTGTTTTATTTTAATTTATTTTATTTTTAATGGCTTTTGGGTGTATTTTCCTTGTAACTGTACAACTTCTGCTGGAAAAACTGCATTCACAGCACCCATGGAAAGGAGTTCTGCAGCTTATCTCCCTCCACACAAAGAAGTTTCTTCTTTTTGTATGTTGGTTTGAATGTGCAGCTTGTTGCTTGTTGCTTTTATTTTTTCCTTGAATGATAGAATCATAGAATGGTTTGTGTTGGAAGGAACCTTAAAGATCATCTATTTCAATCCCTCTGCCCAGGGTGGACAGGGACACCCTCCACTAGTCATGTCCTGATCTGGAAAACATAATGAATTACCTTTTTTTTTTCCCTGCAACTCACAGTTTTGCAGATTCCTGCCACATGTGGCTTCAGCTGTCCTTTTTTCTAATAAGAAACCTATTTTATTAAGCCACTCCTTGTATGAAAATTGTTTCATAGCTCTGATTTTACTTGTTGCCCTGCTTTTTGTTTGTTCTGCCAGATCTTTTTTAGTGACATGAGGACAAGAACTGCACACTGCACTCAGAAAGCTTTGGTACCATAAGTTTGTCTAGTATCATAGCAAATGGTCTTTTATATATTTCTTTTGTAAACCCAGTCTTATGCATCTTGAAAATGGGGCAACCTACCTCTCAGTTTTCCAAATGTGTTTTAGTTTCAAATGCTTTCTTTCCCACTGTTTTGTAATACTGTAATACCACTGTAAACATTTAGATTTTAGATATCTCTTTTCATCTCTGTTGGCAGATGCAGAAAAACAAGATATCAAGCTGTGGTAGAAGAGTTAAGACTGCCTATCTGAAAGGTAATAGTTCTTCTGTTCAAATCTGCAGCAGCAAGAGGATGGACCTGATTGCTTCACAAATCAATGCAGTTTATCAGCACTTGTATGCGTTGCTCTGATGTCAAGGGTCAGCAACTCACTCTGTAAGAAAGAGAGGTTTTGCCATTCTTATCAAAAGAATGAGTCAATAGTTGCTCCTTTTAATTCCCAGGACCCTGGCTTAGTACAAATCTTTGGAAGTGCAATATATAACTTGTGAGAGGAAAGAACTGCACAGGTAGATGATGCCAGAAGACATTTCTCGTGTATTGAATTACATAGGATCCATGAAGAAAAACTGAATTGACAAAATTGGCTCAATAGGAATATTGTTATTAGCAGAAGAAACGCCTGGAAAAGTGCCTGGAAAGGGCAGTGCTGAAGGGTGCAATTTCAAGCTCAGTTTCTGACTGTCACTGGAGCTGCTGCTTGCTGTGCCATCAGCTTTGCAGGGACCACCCTACTGGTAAGCCATTCCCATTGCAAGTTTCACAGCAGCTGAACTGCTGTCAGTGTTGACCTGCACAAATATATGCTCCAGTCCCCTCCTGACTACGTACGGATAAAATGTATTTATTATATTTGTTAATTTATTGTTTATATCTAATCTCCTGTAATCTAGAAACTCATAGTTGAGCAACAGGCATTTGGCTTAATACTAAGGTATATTTCTCTCTTTGTCTAAGAAATTTAAATCTTTCACAAGAACCTGGAATTTTTCCCAGTAGATTATGACACTGCAGTGCTGTACAAACTGGTCAGCTGAGCTGGAATCAAAAGACTAAGGTACAGAAATACAACCAAGATATTTTCCCCATAGAAAATATTATCATAGAAGTTACTTTTGCTAGATTCCCAAATCTTTCTTAAAGTAGTAGTCAGTCCACTTTGCTGATTAACCCAGAATGAAAATTTTCAAGGCCATTGGATTCACTGAATCTATGACTTAATTTATGATAGTGTTGCAGGTAACCTCTTTCAAGTATAACTCGACTGTGAATGAGAAGATCAGAAGATCAGAACTTTTGCTATTTTACTAAGAACTTTACTCTGCCTCTGATTGTTTCTATTTTTCTGATGCGAACTTACTAGCAACTGTAAAACATCCTCTAAAATTACTGGAAGCAGAGGCTTTCAGAATAAGTTCAGATAAAGCAAGTTGTAATCAAATTCACTTTTGCTTGAAACGCTATTTGTATGTTGTTTACTTAGAAAGTTCATGGCTTTTTGGAAAGTTGTAGCTTTGGTAGGATCTGACCAATATACAACATTGAAGAATGGTTTGGCAATAGAAAACACGATTTAACAACCAAAGTGACGTGTCTTCCAAGTTATTTTATGAAAGTCCTTCAGCAAGTTGACAGTTTCTGGACAAGTGGAAGAATAGGAACTACTCAATATATCAAGTTCATTCAAACTTACAATTGTTTTTAAACACAAACTACATTGACAGTTTTTAATTAGATGTGCAGTCTCCTATAAGGAAAAAAACCCCCAGATCTTAGCAGCTGAGAATCCCAGTGGGATGTAGGGTTTTTAAACCAGGACATACAAATATGATCGACCAAATCAGGGGAATTTTTTTTTCCACAGCTCGTTCTGGAAAATTCACTTAATGAATCAGAGTTCACCTTGTCAAATCCTGTGCTCTGAGACATGAAGACAATTGCATTGTGTGATTCAAATCACAGTTATCAATAGAGCAGCCATGAAGGCAAATTTCCCTTTTACCAGTTATGCAAGGCTATAAAGAGGAAGGTCCTTCTGTCCCATGGTCCAGGACCAACCACATCACCAGCTGAAGAAGAGGGTTTCTTCTTGTGTCATAATATTTTGGCAGCGGATCAGCTGTGCAACACATTTGCCTCAGTCTTGGTCCCCCTCCATGTGAAACTTTTATGTGACTGTGGCTGTGTGTACAGACACTGCAGCAGAAGCTTATAGAACAAGACTGGTGCTTGCTAATTTTTATTAAAGTAAAATGAAGGCACACGGATGTAAAAAAGCTTTATTATTAATTGTTAAAATCTTCCGCAGAGGAGCAACTGGTCTGTGAGGAACCCCACAGCATAGAATTAAAAAACAAACTGAAACTTCACAAGCACATTAGGCATCTTTCACCTACAGGAAATATGAAGTCCAGCTGCTGGGGACTGGGAGAAAAATTAAGCAAGAGCAACATTGTGCAACACAGTCAGTGATATGTGGGAAAAATGGCTTTGAGCCAGAAGAGTTTTTCACTTCAATGGCAGATACTGAGATAAAAAAGTGTGATAGAAAAGAGAATAATTATATTATTGATAATAAATATAACGATGATGATAATGGTAATAATGCTTAGAAGCCCTTAAAATTAAAACCAAACCCCATTCTGTAAAGTGCAGAGCTGCTGTGAGGAGAGATTTTATTTCCTCATAGAATGACTACAGATTCTTTCTATTTGCTGTAAAGTACTCTACTTATATTTCTCCCTGGGTCCATTTAAACTCTTCCCTGTCTGGAGTCTTTGGACAGGTTTTATCTGAAGAAATAAAACAGAATAACCTTTTTCCTGCTGAGGAGATTCCTGTACTGCAGTGACATCATTAAGCATAAAGCACTCTTACACATTTCACACCCAGATATCTTAAATAGAGGATGAATTAAATAATTTCCAAATCAATTTCTCCTGATATTTACCTTTCACTGCTGCAGTAATAGGAAGACTGAGTCTGTTTAAAGTCTCTCTTATCCACTGACTGAATGACATATATTTGCCTTAGAAAAAAAATAGTCTGGATTACTGCACTCCTTAAAAGAGTTCTCCCACAAGCCCCTAGACAGTGTTTCAAAATCTAGAAATTCATCTGAAAGAACAATTACTTGGCTAAACGGTGGTCTCTGTAGTATTCAGGTGAAAAGGGCATAAACAGGCCAACACCTCATAGTATTGTAAAGGAAAGCTTCCTTTTTTTTCTCCCCCACTGAAAAATGGGGAGAAATATTTTATATTTAAAACTTTATTTATCCAGTTTTGGAGTTTCTCATGAAAATTATATTATATATAGTATTTTTTCACTCAAAACACTACAGGCACTCTTGTATATGGAGCAGCACATTTTAGCGAAGCTTTTTCTCTCAGTATCCTCCTGAACAAAATGTCCAGCATGAAACTAGACATGCACACAATGTGGTGGTGGTTCAATTCCCAGAGAGGTGTAGTCCCTGAGTTAACACCTGACTGGTATCCAGTCACTCGTGGTGCTTGTTCACCAGGGTTCAGTTTGACAGCTCGTTCTCTTCAATGTTTTTATCAGTGACCTGGACAGAGGAGTTGAGTGTCTACTAAACACATTTTCTGGTGATACTAAATTAGGAGGACCTGTTTATTCCCTAGAGGCTAGAGAGGCTTTGCAGATAGATCTTTATGGATTAGAGAAGCTTTACAGTTAGATCTTGATAGATTAGAGCACTGGGCAATCACCAACCGTGTGAAATTTAACAAGGACAAATGCTTGGTTCTGTATCTGAAGCGGTGTAATCTAGTGGGTGTACATGTAGACTGGGGGGCATGAGGGTGCAATGCAGCCCTGCTTACAGGGATCTGGGGGTTTTGGGTAGTGGTGAGTTTAATATGTTTCAGCAATATAACCTGGCAGCCAAATGAGCCAACCCTTGTGTAGGGTGCTGTAAGCATGGCATAGATCATAGACCAAAAGGAGTCACTGACCTGCTATGCTCATTGTTGGTGCAGCCTCACCTGTGTGCTGTTTAGGCTTCCACATTATAAGAAAGATACAGAAAAATTAGAATTTGTCCAAAAGAAAGCATGAAAAATCTAGAGGACAGGACTTATTACGAGTGGCTGAGCATTCTTGGTTTGCTCAGCTTAGGAAGGAGGAGACTGAGAGGGGATCTCATTGCTGCCGACAGCTTCTGCATGAGCAGGACAGCAAAGGGAGATGCTGGAGGTACTAGTGGATGAAAGATTGGCCATGAGTTGGCAGTGCGTGCTCACAGAAAGCCAGCAACATCCTGGGCTCTACAGGAAGAAGTATGACCAACAGCTTGGGGACATCATTCTCCACCTCTACTACTCTCTCATGAGACTCCACCTGGAGTGCTGCATCTAGCTCTGGGCTCCCAACATAAGAAAGACCTGGAATCAGTGCTGAGTCCAGAGGAAGGCCTCAAGGACGATCAGAGGGCTGGAGCATCCCTCCTATGACTAATAGAGTTGGGGTTGTTTAGGCTGGAGAAGAAAAAGCTCCATTGTGACCTTATTGTGGCCTTTCAATCCTTAAAGGGCAATTAGGAGAAAGATTGGGTCAGACATCTAAGTAGGGCCTGTCACAATAGAGCAAAGGGTAATAGTTGTAGCCTAAAACAGGGTAGATTTAGACTAGACATAAGGAAAGAATTTTTTTTATGGTGAGAGTATTGCAACACTGGAACATATTGCTCAGAGAGGTGGAAGATGCCCCATCCCTGGAAACATTCAAGGTCAGGTTGGGCGAGGCTCTGAATAACCCAATCTCACTGAAGATGTCCCTGCTCATTGCAGAGGGATTGGACCAGATGACCTTTAATGGCCCCTTCCAACCCAAAGCTTCTGACCATCCTATGATTTTATGATCTCTTCTTTCTGGTGTCTGCTGATACGAGGGATGGATTAAAGTTATGTCAGGGGTTCAGGCTGGATATTAGGAAAAAGTTCTTCACTGAGAGGGTGTTTTAGCACTGGAACAAGTGGTCCTAAGCCCCAAGCTTGTTGGGGGTTCAGTAAGTGTTTGGAAAATGCTTTTAGGCATATAATTTAATCTCTACGTTGCCCTTTGTGGAGTCAGGAGTTGAACTTGTTGATTCTTTTTGGTACCTTACAGCTCTGGATATCTCATGGCTATATTATTCTAATTTACCAGGAAATCAAGAATTCACTGCATATGGATCTTCTTTCTTCAAACATTAATAAATATAATTCTGATTTACAAAAATCTCTGAAATCATTTGCAGGCTCATTTATCTTTCTGCAGACACTCATTTGTCTTTGGATGTTTTGCAGAGACCTCAGAGTTGTGAGATGCTGCTTAATGTCTTAAAAGGATTGATTTTCTGAAATATTGAATATTTGCTCTTAGAATATCTACCTTATCTTAGGAAGACTGTCAGGCTGGGTAGGCAAAATATTCATTCTTCTTTTTATTGTCAAAGAGCAACCTTTTTCTGTAGCACTGGAAAGCATGACTATTTGAGAACAAAGAAAATAGGAAAGAAAATAGTATATAATGAAATATTATTTATCTTATTTTTTTTAAATAACAGGTACCCTATTTTATATGTATTTAAAGCATGTATTTAATTTTGTAAGACAAATTTTACTTAAAAATTATATGTAGTCATGGTGCAACTATAGCAGTCTTTTTCTGCCAAAAATACTAACATTTTTCTAATCAGACCTAAACAGATCTTTCATTTTACACCAAATGATGTCTGGTAGACTTAATGAAATGAATTCTTCATGAGTGTTAAAAGGGCAGAACAAGGGCATTTATTCTTCTGGATGTTATATGGCTGCATAAAACCGAGCCTTTGCTCAACTGCTGTTTTTATAGTTAGAGTGGACATAAAGAAGGGGAACAAAGGCCCTTAAAAGCACAGTTGTGCTCTTTGCACTGTGTGCTGTCCACTGACCTGTGTTGACTCCTGGTGTATATTATGCAGCTCTAGAGCCATCCTGCTTTATGTTTGGGTCTCATGGTATCCCTGATGGGCTTGGGAAACAGAGAAGCACCTGCTTAATGCATTTTGCACCTTGCAGCATCTGTTCTAATCTATGCACCTCTGCAGACCTTGGCCATGGGGAAATCTTCACCAGCAGTCACCTCAGAATGACAGCTTGGGGTCCCTGGTCAATAATGTCAGTAGCATTAGGTAATTCTGAGCTAAGGTATTATGGAAGAATGTGTCTAGCATTTTTAAAATAGGGATTATTTTTCAAATAGGAAATAAAAGCACAGCAATAAAGAGGAAAAATCCCATAAACCCCTGGATTGGACCCTACTGCTGACTTTACACTAACATGCTGACTTTACACTAACATACAAAGTGTATTGAAATATTAATGTGGGATTGGGTGATACAAATAATAGGTCATGTTGAAAAAAGATCAGAGATATTTTAGGACACGTCTATTGAATTGTTTGACTTAATAGCTTTGGTAGTAATTTAAAAGCCTTAGCTGTGAGGTACAGACATACATGGGAGATTTATTTTTGTGTTTTTATCTTAGGCACAATAATGATTCCTGCTGTAATCCTTGTAATACATACAAGTACTTTTTAAGATTTCTCAATATATTTCTTACTATACAAAAATAAAATATCCATGTATTTTAAATGAAACAATATATTTTAATTTTAAATGTAGTTTTTTCTGAGTAAGTAAATAAATTATGCTGATGCCAATCTTTTTGTCTTTCAAAAAATTTGATGATTCCTACTGATTCTGCATGCCTTTCACTAATAAGAGTAAATATAATCTAATAATCAATGCCTCAGAAATCCAAGGGAATAATTTCTTTATTCTGCTAAAGTAACAATGTCAAGATGCTATCAGCTGGGTAAGTAAAAGAAAGATAATCAACAAATATTCTTCTTTTATAAGTTGCACTAAAGTATTTTGTGTAGGTGAATTTCTACTTCATTTTTAAAACCTTTATTTCTGATAACTGCCTCAAACCTGTTCAATCACCCACACCTTTCAAAAATCAGTCCAGTGGCTGTTTCTTTTCTCAAATTTTCCCTCTTTTCCAGTCTCATTAAGAGAAACCAAACACTGAACTAAACATTTCTCCCTGTCACTCAGAGGGAGAACATGTGGAGAGGAAAAGCCAAGATACTGAAATACAGTGGCAATCAGTTTTATGTTCCTGCCTCAGCAACCTAGCATGCAGTGTTTTTCACTGACTTGGTGCTGCAATTTTGATTCTCCTTGGCCTGCCCACAGTATCACCAGCTGGAACTAGCACAGCCAGCTGCTAGTGCAGCTCTGCTTCTGAATACATGGTGTACTAAGAAAATAAACGAAGCGACACTCTAAACTTTTTGGTCTATATAACACAGAATGTGAAACCTCAGCCATATTGATACACTCACTGATTATAACATTTAAACTTTGCTGCCCCTCATCAGTCTCTGAACGGTCTATTTCCATGGCCATTCAAAAGGTTAAGAGCTGGGATGGATTTAGCTGTTTAAAATACTTATTAGGATCTAGGAACTCTATGGAAATCACCGCAGTGCCCAGCTGCTACAAACTATCACAGCACGCTCTGCAAACATTTCTTGTATTTCCATGTTAACTAGGTTTAACTAGTTGTCTACAAACTATCAACACTCTTGCAATTCTGTCTGAATTTTGGGAGTTTTTAACTCCCAAAACAATATCGCTGTGTTTAAAACCACATTAAGGAATAAGCTGTGTGGATTTGGCAAATGTAGAATTAAGTTTGCATGGATGAATTTATTTTAGCCTGTTAACACAGATATATGAAATATTTTCACAGCTTTGTACTCTGCTTGTTGGGTAAGAATTCATTTCAGCAGGGAATAAATGGGTGAGATAATAAGTTGGTATAATTTCAAGTTGGTTACCTAATTGCATTCAATGCATAGGCTACTCTTTTCAGCCCATCCCAAGGGCTTGATATCTTCTTTACTCTTATCACTACTTTTTATCATTCTGTCCCTGTCCAATTTTATATGTCCATGTTTTTCTTTGCTTCTGCCTTTCTGAAGTTCCTTGTCCATTATCCTTATAACAGCCTCATGATCTTATTCTGGTGCCTTTCACTAAGGCTGGTATTTAGAGAACAAGGGAGTCAGCCATCTTCGTGAATTTTTGTTACTCCTGGAAGCTGCAGAGATTCACAGACCAGAATAACTCTGATCAGCTCTCCTTGTCTTCAGATAGGAAACACTAAAGAAAAAACTCTAGTCTATGTTAACCTCCCAGAGACACAATATGTAGCTTATTTAGTAAACAAAATGTTTTAAAAGTATAACTCCTGGGCTGCTGATTTTGTGATAAGTTTGCAGATAATATTTTGCAGAAAAAAAATGCATCTCTGAGTAGATTCCATTGCAAGGCTTTCTGAGTCAGCAGTTCAAATGCAGAGGTGCTGGAACTTCAGGCATCTTAATGTGAGCAAAACATATTTTGCTTGTGATTCGTTCTGAGAAATAGCCAGGTTTTTCAGCCAAAAACCTGATTTAATCTACTTTCAAGATCAATTAAAAATGTGTCCTCAGACAAACACATGGCATAGAAAATTACTGCCTTCAGGAAATAAAATTGAGCAATTATAAGTAACGAGAAAGAGGATTTAAAAAGGTGTGTCTGAAGGCATCTGTACAAATATTTCTACCTATGATGTTACACAACTCTTTCAGTGACAAAAAGTTAGTATTAATACAAAAGTACCTGATTGCACTGTTGTCTGTGCTGAATTCATGTCTGTCTCCTGTGTATGCATTTTGCGAGTTCAGTTAGGTCTGGGGCCTCACACTAAACCCACTGCCCACTGTGAATTTTGCCTGTGTAAGCCCCATGTAATGCCCATGGGGAAAAAAAGAAGTGCAATAAGAACTTTAAATGTCAAGCTTTTGTCTCACAGGTTCTTGATTTCACCCTGTTTGTGTATAAAAATTGAGAGAAATACGTAAAATTCTTGTCCAGAACTCACTCCTTCACATGCTAATGTTGGATAGCCAGTCATTGCCACTGATCAAAGTGTGCTGCATCTGAGTCTTTGCCTGTGTCTTGTCTTGGAGGTCATTAACCTGTCCATATGAAGCATGCATGATGACATATCCCTTCTGCACTGACTGACACAACAGCTTTGGGTGTTTTTAAAATCTGAAGCCAGATTTAAATGCCTCAGTAACTCGCAAGTGTGAAGAAAGCAACGGTTGGAAAGGAATAGAAATATGTATTCTTTTTCAGATTAAAAATATTTTGCTTAGCTGCTGTCATCAGCACCTTGAACTATGTAGTTTTTCACTTTTGAGGGTCTCCTCAAGCAGGTTCCATGAGGTTTAATCTTTTCAGCGCTCAAAAGGAAATTTTTATGGAGATTGACAGAAGCTTGAGGATCCTTTGCTATTTTAAGTGACAGAAACCACAGCCTCTCATCAAGCCACAGATAGCAAGGACATTGACTGCTAGGACAGAGACTTGTAGGAGTGAGTATGAAGGAGGGCCATGAAGATGACTGGAAGACTGGAGCACCTCTTCTATGAGGAAAGGCCGAGAGAACTGGGATTGTTCAATCTGGAGAAGAGAAAGATCTGGGATGAACTTATTGCAGCTTTTCAGTACCTACAAGAGAGCTGCAGAGGGACTTTTAACAAGGGATTGATAGAACATCGATAGAACAAGGGAAAACGGCTTTAAATTGAAAGAGGGTATGTCTGTATTAGATAGAAGGAAAAATTCTTTACTGTGAGAGTGGTGAGACACTGGAACAGATTGTCCAGAGAAGCTGTGGAGGCCCCATCGCTGGAAGTGTTCAACTCCAGGTTGGATGGAGCTTTGAGTAACCTGGTTTAGTGAAAGATGTCCCTGCCCAGTGCAGGAGGGTTGGAATGTGATAACCTTTAAGGCTGCTTGTAACCAAACTATTCTATGATTCTGTGATTCTGTGATACTATTATAAAATGCAACAGCTGCAGCAGTAGCTTTTGAGTTGAGAGAAAAGATGGAGCAATTCAAGAGCATATTACTGTCTTCATATTATCTACATAACTTATTGTATATACTCAAGGAAAGCTGTGGAGAGAGCACACAACCTCTATGGTTTTGCATATGTGATGGTATTTCCATGTATTTCCTTAACAAACCAGCCTCAGTTTCACTGCATACAAAATATGTTTCTCCAGATTATGAAACCTTAGGGCTTCTGTTTGCTGGAGCCACTGGTGTACATCTACGTCAGTAAGCTAAACATCATCAAAGCACAGCTTTAATATAGGTCAACAACAATGCAATTTTGACTTATGCCTGTTAACACCTTCCCTGGCAATGCAAAATTTACTCTGGGGATAGCTGAACATGAGTATCATTCACAATTGTATGAATAAGGTCAAACTGTTCTGAGGAGGGCGAGAGAATTTAGCTTCCTTCCTGAAGAACTTCTATTTCTTTTCTATACTTTCTATATTCTTCTATTTCTATATACTTCTATATTTTTGTATATTTTCTATATTTTTTCTGTATTTTTTTATTTCTATATTTTTTCCCATCAAGGCCAGGGAGCAGGGGCCACTTTGGCTTGCTGTCATAGACACTGCTGGGTAAGAAATTGAAGGCCAGCAGGAAATGTTGAGTTAACTGGATTATGAAGAAAAACACCAAAACATCTGTCAGAAGCTGGCAAATTCGTAAGCAAGAATTCTCCACGAGTGTAATAATTTAGTATTTGTTTCAAATCTCAAGAAATGCAAAACCTGAAACATGATGGCATTGCTTTAGGCTAACGGCGCAGCTGGTCCTGTGCCATGCCTCAGACAGAAACTGACAGTGGGAATGTGGGAGAGAGTGGCGGAGCAGGGAAAGCAATGCGTGACCGAGGGACTGTCTGAGGCAGAACTGAGTGTTCAACCATGACAATCCTTTCACCACGGATCCCCGGTCACTTGTATGATTCTTTTAGCAAGGTCACCATTTGATGTTATACAGAATGTCCTACAAAAATAAAACAACAAAAAAATCCTCTGAAATTTCTTCGAAAGAAAACCTGCCAAGACTTAATAATGCTCTCCTGTCATTATTTATCTTAATATACTTACTTCTAGACCCCTTTATAAGGCTCAGACCACAGGTATTCACCCAGCAATTTCTATAACTCCCTTTGCAACCCTTTAAAACTGGACATCTGCTTTTGTACCACCTGCATTTTTATTGCGCTCTGGATGACCTAGTCCATGCATAAACAACTTCATTCAAAGGTAAGCAGGTTTGGAGCCATAGCATTTTCTTTTAATAATCCTGACACAAACTACAGATACTCAGGTCTTTTTTTTTTTTTTCTGCTGGATTCAAGCCATTTTCTATTGTTTAGGCTATGTGATCTGTGGAGCAAATGAGAGGTGACTTCTTATCTACAAGAAAAAGCTGTCTGATAAACCAAAAAGATGAATAATTTATAGCACAGGAGCAGAGAAAACAGCATTTCACACCGTTTTTCATGCAAAATGTCACATGAATTCCAAATGGACCAAGGAATTTGCGTACTTGAGACTAAATTCATTGGCAGAAATGAAAAGAGGAGGGAGGAGAAGTCTCAGTATTGTTGTGATTGTAGTTTACTCAAGGAAAGAGGTTATGATCCAGATGTTCTTTTTTCTCCATTGACTTAAATAGAGAAATAAATTAAAACTACAAGAATCAATGCAAAGGAATACTTATAAAACACAGTCAGACAGCTTCGGTACTGCAAATAAGGCAGGTGTTGCTGTGTTGCTTTCTGTCCCCATACTCAATTTCAGTCTGGTTAGCTGACGACTATGAAGTTATTATTATGCTGTTTCATAATCAGACATTAAAAGGACCAGCAACTGGAGAAATACGATTGAATATTATTGTTACTGCTGTGGCCCCGTGTTGCCCGTTGATTAACCTCACAAAAGATGGCTCAAAGGCTCTCAGAAAATGACTAAGAAAGTTTAGTATGCAATGGGCAGACACAAGATATCTTTCTGACATAAACGCAACAAAAAGAAGTAACAATAACATCCGCAGAAAAGAGAAGCCCTGCACATTATTAATGCAGCAAGGAGAATGCATACAAACCCAGAGGGACCTGCAGTGCTCTGTGGAGCATTGGAAAGGCCGTCACATCTCCCTGCCTTCCTCCCTCCCAGTAGTAGTTACCAGTTTGGGCTTGATTTTCCAACAAGCCTCTGAGTGTTGGGCATCTGAGCCAGTGTGACTTGGAGTCTCCTGTGTCTCCTCTACTAATAGACCCAAAGACAGTGATCTCATGTATTTATACTGGATTTCCCACTCTTTGCCTCTGTCTCTTTCTTCCTGTTCATAGGATGACAGAAAAATTTGGATTGAAAGGGACCTCTAAACATCACTGAGCCCCTCTTTCTCTAGATCTAGTGATTTTTCACTAAGGCATGTTCCTCAAAGGCCCACCCAACCTGACCAGTGATGGGGGATCCATAACTCCCATGTGCAATCTGTTCCACCTTCACCATAAAAATTTCTTTCCTTATGTGCAGTCTAAATATGCTATCTTTAAGTTTAAGCCCATTGCCCCTTTTCCTGTCACTACAGGCCTTGGTTAAGTCTTTGTCCAACTTCTTACAAGTTCCTTTTATATAATAAAAGGCCCAAACAATATTTTATGACAACAATTCTTCCAATTTGACTTCATATTAAATTTATGAGATTACTTAAAGCCAAATGCTGTGCCTGATCTTGAAGACTTCACATAGCTGAAATACACTGAGGATTTGGAAAACTAACGGAGTCACTTTCCCAGCTTTCAGCAGATGTAATTTTTTGTGTATGCTGTGGTAGATTTCTCTGCAAAGTGAGCATGCTGTCTAATTTATCTGATTCATCTCTGCTGTAAACTTTTAAATGATGGGAAAATGTTACCTAGAGAGCTACAAGCATTTAGGAAAAACAGACTGTGGGAACTCTGTTCTTCCCAAACACCCAGGTCCTGCTTGGAAATATCTAAATATTTTGATATGTTACTGTTTGATGTATTATTATTGCACAAGCATAAGATACAGATAGACTAGTCATATATAATTAAATGAAAGCAAATAAAAAAGTCGTATATATCAGCTTGGAATTGTTATTTTGTGACAATTTTTAAAATACTTCTCTTAGTTCAATTTTACACTTTCTGAGAGAAATTAAGAGCATGTAGAAAAGCACAAAAATGAAATGTTTTTTCTACTCTTCATCAGTAGAGAGCACTGTTAGACAGCAACAATTCTCCAAACCCTCTCAAGTCACACGGGCACTGAATCACTGTCTGAAGCCAGTGGTACAGCACCCTGGGCAGTTAAGTTTAACTCAAAATGAGAGAAAAAGGCAAGAGTAGACTTAGAATCATGTTTTAAGGAAGTATGAATGTGTTTTTTCACATGCTAATGTTATAGATGTGACATTAGTAATTGTGAACTCCGACAACTAAACATCTATTCACATAGATTTCCAGGGACGGAAAAGACAAAAAAACCTGTTCACAAAGAGGCACTTAGAACAAATCCAACGAACATGATGAAGCTGTACTCTAGTCCATATCAAGATGTTATCTGAAGATTAATAAGATGGGGTGAAATTAATTAAATTACAGTGGCAAAGGGAATTGAATGAAACTATGAAATGGATGGTGCACAGCAGTCATTACTGGCCATGTCTTGTGCTGGGTGCTGCACTATGCTGCTTAATTGATTCTCTGGGAGACAAGGGAAAATCTGACACCATTTATCCTACAGTTTTCATATGAAGAAGGGTAAGATTATTTTGGACTAGTGAAGTCAAAGAGTAAAGCAAATTTTTGTGGACATGAACACCGAAACCCATCATCAGGATCCAGCAACTGAACTCCATCAGTCACCTTCAAGAAACAATTTGGTTCTCATACGTTATAAAATTTCCTATTGCATACACATATAAGTGCAAATTCATGTCAGACTTATACTAAACTGTAGTTTAAACCAAAAGAAAATTATGGGGTACCAGATAACAGCTTCCCCTTTTCCTTAGTATACCACTAATAACATGTTTGTGTATTCATATGGGATACATAGGCACAGGACAGTGTTGTCTCTATTTAATGAGATTGCTTAATGTAAGAACCAGAATTGATGTCACAAATCAGACTGAAACTTTTGGATGCCTCCTAGTTGTCATAAAATGTGGAATTGCTGTTTGAGCAAGTGACAGCTACTTTCTAGAGTCAACTTGGATCTTCCCTAAGAGCACACTAAAAATACCGCATGCAAGGATTCACCTTGCGAAAAATAGTTTCTCAACAGTTCAATGCAGTTGAGTACACAATCAACATATCCAACCTTTCCTTTCCTCTGTTTTCTGTGTTCTTAAGCATTTCATGCAATATGATTAGACAGATGTGCAAACAAGAGTATCTCAAAATGTGACAAAAAAGATTAATCACTTGCTCCAACCTTTGTTTAAATCAAGGGTAAAGCTCGCAGCATCTGGAGTGTTGTAGGGCACTTCCTCCAAAAAATCAGGAGTTTCAGATGCACAACAAAGCACCCAAATTGAAAAGGAATTTAGGAATTTAGGAATTTTTCACCTTGGTGACTTATTTCCCAGCTGCTTAACTGCAAAGTGCATTTTCTGATCTATCTCTAAGGCACTGTCAGACAAAGAGGACAGTACAATCTATTAACACAGTGGTCCAACTAGTATAGCACTGACTGCATTCTGATGTTAATTTTAAACACTTTGAGGCTTTAGCACTTGAGGCTAAGTCTCAGTCCCAGGTCTGTCTTGCCAGGAGACAAGGATCCATCTGCTTGCACACATTCCTACCCAACATCTACCTCACGAGGCTTATGGCACAGAACAGAATCTCACCACATTTGTGGTCTTGGCATTTGACCAGCACATTCAGAGCTTCTTTATTTCAGCTAGGCGGGGGTAGCTCATAATGGTGCTGTTTGTATGTGCTGGGTGCCCAGATCCAGATTCATGGCTTCTCAAGTCAGCAGTGGTGAAATGAAGATCCCAGCAGAGCTTGACCCCAGATTCCACTGAAAGGTCTCTGGTGCTATTCTGGCAAGAGCCATGAGTGAAGCAGTCAGAGACTGTAGATTAATATATGCAAAACTGTGCTGAAGATAATGAACTATCGTCTTAAAATCCTCCACAGACATTTCAGAGAGATTTTTTTCCAGAGTTTGTGAACAGTATACCACTTGTTTAATTCACATAAGGAAACTTCTTGCATGCACATTTGAAAAGCTTTTTACACTTGCCTGAGCTATAGAAAAACAACAAAAAAGGGCTTTCTTTTAAAGCGAAGACATGATATTTTTACAGTATCTGAGAGGAAATGACCTTACCAGAGGGTATGGTCCCATCACCTGTGTAACACAATAAAGTTCTTGTGGAATTGGTTTATGTGAGAGCAAATTTCAAAGCTGAAAAGGCGACTGCTATCTTCAGAAATCTCAGTAAACCTCTTACTTAAATCCAGATATTTTGTTCCATTCCACTCACAAACACAAGGAGCAGATTGCTTCCTCAAGGGACTTCTCCAACTGCATCTCTGAGGTTTGAATGACTGCTGCCCTGCTCATCATCTACTGACCAGTGCAGGGTGCCTACCATAGTGGTAAATGATTAGTACCTTGGAGTCACCATTTCATACAGTTCTGCAGAGATGTATATCAGCTGCACAAGATTCAGTGACAGAGTATTATCAGCCTGGGTTTTAAAATTTTCCATGCAGCTGAGCCAGACTGCTTCCCTGACCTTGTATTTCTCTCTCCCTCCTCTCTCTGCAGAGTGCCTGGTTCTTCACTGTCCCTGCCCGCAATCCTGCCACTGTTGGTGCCAGAGCCTTCCCAACTGCTGCTTCTGCCATCTGGAACAGCCTTCTTATATCTCACTGCTTCATTGCCCCTCTGACTCTGTTCAAATCGCTATTCTTTCTTCCTCATCTATTACTACATAATTTTTCTGTTTTCCTCTGCTCTTACTTGCTTTTTAACTCTGTAATGCCCCGTAGGCTCCAGCTTGCTCAAAATATGCTAAAAGAAGAAGCAGTTTACTCAGTGATTCTTGATATTTACTCTGAATCTAGGAGGGGTGGGATGGGGTGGGAGAAGAAAAAAAAGCAAATAAATAGAGGTTAAGATGTAAATAGAAAAAAAAGTAAAAAAAATTTCTGTGACTGTAGCAGTACTCAAAAGTAGTACTTTAAAAGGATTTCCCTTTTTGGAGGAGTGGCTCATTATAGTGCAGGTGGGAATAGGGAAGTCCAATCTTTCTGAAAGGCTGTGATGTATTAAATCCAAGTCACTCTCTTTTCTACTTGGTTTGAGTAATCTTTGACAGTGTTCTCGCTCATCCCAGGCCAATGCTTGGAGAAGCAGGCTTCTAAGCAGCTGCCTGGCATTTTTATGCCTTGCTGGCTTTTCTTTGCCAGGATACAGGATTCTGGAATACGACTAGCATGACAGAGAACAAAGCTGCTGAGAACATTGTTCCTTGCACTCCCAGTAGCACTAAAAGAATGCAGAGAGCATTCTGGAAGAGTTCTGTTCCTGCATTAGGATTTTGATTATACAGAAACCTCTCTGCAACAAATATAAAGATACGATAGTTTGGTGGTGGGGCTTTTTTTCTCACAAAGTCCATATCTGAATGTGTTAAATCCATGTATTGATCACGTGGCTCGTTTTATAGCTCATCTTATCAAAAGCATCTGATAAAGTGAGTTCCTATAATTATGAAGGTAACTGTGGAATTTACTGCCCAAGGGCCATATTAACAACCTCAGAATTTTCCATGAAGAAAGGTTTGGAAACTGTTTGCAAAACTGTATATGGCACAAGATATATAAGATTTTGCTACTTCCACATCATTTAGATGTAGGATAGCATCAAACAGAAAGGTACCTGATATGGTTCTCTGTATATGGTGGGACAGAAACACTTTACAGTATGAGTTGTTGTCCCTGTCACTCCCTGAGTGCCTGGATAAAGTGACATCCCTCAGTTATACTCTGGCTGATATACCTTATATTCTCACAAATCTTTGGGTGAAAATCCAGTGCAAACTGTGGTCTCACACAGTCAGGGAATATATCTCCAAGATCCCAGCCTGAAATCTAATTTTTACATCCAATATTCCAATATTAATAATGAGAAAGTTCAGCTTTTAAAAACTTATTTGTGAATTCACATTCACTGCAAATATGCCACACATTTCATTAGCATAGATATGTATAAAAGTTTTGCCAACTGCAGTGTTCCAGTCTGGGGTCTGTTGCAGTAATTTTTTTCTTTTTGTATTTTTTGAGCAGTGTATCTGAATAAAATCCTCATAGTTAGAGAGCAGATGCCAACTTTGCCTACATTTTTTTTTTCTGATCAAATTTGCAAGCTGTCTAGGCCACTATCGCAGTTACAAACACAAATCCAGTATTAGCTCCTGATACTTGCTCCTTAAATGATTACACATCACTGGTAATTTGTACTAATCTTTAGAAAATGCATGCACATGCAGTTACACAAATTGCATATATGAGTTAAGCTTCTTTCCTTAAAATGTCACCATGTATACCCTAAAACAGATAGGGACAGATAGCTTTGGGACAATTTATACTTAAAATATCCCATGGATCAGCTAATCACAAAGATGTGAAAAAAGCACTAATGTGGACAATAAAAATGAAAAGTTAAACTGCTACCCACATAAATGAAAAATGGTTTTTTATTTATCACCATTGTACCATTACTAATTACTTCATTTCATCATACGAAGAAAAACAGAACCGGTTTTGAGCAGAACATGGTTGACACTGCTAATCATGTTATAAAAGCAAAAAACTATGGTGTAAGAAAGGAATCTCTGATGCAAACATGTTGTGTCTAATTGGGAGCTGGATTAGCCATGGTGGCACACTCAAGGTTAACTTGAAGTATCCTGAGCTGGTGTGCAGGGCTCAAGCAGAGAAGCACCAGAGAGGCCATTTCTGCAATGCTACGGGACACGCGAGAGGAAGCCAAGAAGGAAGCTGGAGGCTGCTTGAATAAGACTTGCAGAGGACACAGATAGTGAGGAAAACAAACGAGGAATAAAGGTCATTATTCATAGGTAGTTCTGGATGGATTAGACATTATAACATCTCCCAGGTGATTGGGTACTACACACTAACACAGGCCCCACTGAATCTGATGGTGACATATCAAATGTGTCATACTTAGCTGTCACTAGGAACGGAACATGTGTTTCTGTCTTTGCCCTCACTATCTTAATCATGTGTATATGTTTCAATGGGCAGTTCCAGCTTCTTAAACCTACATGAACATATCCCTCTTCCATACATTTAAGATGTGAGGCAAGTGGCTGAGAATCATTCCTCACAGTGCCACATTCTCTGCCTCGCTGCAGCTTGGTGACACCTGCAAATATGTGACACTCTTGCAAAAAACTTAGCAATGCACTGAAAAAAACCAGATTGTTGAAAAAAATGAGCTTTTTTAATACTGCCTTGATCATTGTCAATGCCTAGGAAATAAAAGGATTTTTCAGAGAATCAAGCCTCAGTCTTTTTAAGTGTCAAAAAAGAATGCAGCAATCTTTGCAGGTTTTTTTTTCCCCGAATGTTGGTGAGGGTTCAGTTGCAGCACTCTTTATATATTTGCACTTGTTCCCAAAGTCTACTTTTCAGCTAATTGCACCTGCCTTGTTGAAAGGGTCCCAGAATTAATTATTTCATCTCTATCAGTAGCATAGCTCTAGAGTTTTCTAGACTTCAAGAGAGTGGTTAGCTTAAAAAAGATAATGAGACCTAGACTGGTAGTAATAAAAAGACATAAATATTCAGGAGGCAATTTAATTTCAAGATCAGTAATGGCACATGGACCACTATATGCATAGATATTTGCTAGAAAATGAACCTACTTCCTTAAAAAAAAAAAATCATTGAGCATTCTTCAGACAGAAATATTTTCAGTTATCTTCACAGCCCAAGTTAGACTGGAAAGACCACAGCAGAAAATTCTATAGTTCATTTGCTTGATGCTCCCAGTACCAACTTAATGTCACTTTCAAGTCACTAATTGTACAAAACATTACCCAAGTAATTTGGTCCTGAATTTTCATATTAAAAGGTTTTGTGAGGGTTATCTTTGTTTGTTTGCTTTTGGTTGGGGTTGGTTTTGGTCTTGTTTTTTTGAAGTGTTTCAGTTCAGGAGTCTGTCTCATGAATGTTGGAATACAGCTACACAAAGAAATTAGCACAAAGAAGGTTTGTCTGTATATTTTCTTGTTAAGTGTTATGTGATATATATATGTCTGCATGCTTTTATCTCACAATACACAAAAAAGTTCGTCTCTTGCTGAATGTGGAGTATTCCACCTTACAATTTGGTTTCCAGAAAGATCATGAAACAGCAGTCGTCTGCAGTTGATCATTCTGTGAAAACATACACCCACAAGTTTTGCTAAAGGGCCAATCTGCAGCAGGCACTGATTTCAGTGATTTTAAACAAATTTTGTACTTGTCACTTTAATGAGTTGTATATGTCTGAAAATTTTGTCTTGTTCTACTTTAAGAGTTAATTAACCTGGCTTTTTCTTGCCTTAAATGAAAATGTTTTTCATCTATTAGTTAAATATGAAGTTTCATTCCATTTTTAATTTTATTAGGCTGAATGTCTAAGAATTTCCCAGTTCAGAGTTTTCTTACTATTCAGCAAGCAACAAGTCCCTTTTTCTTTGACATTTACAGAATACTTCAGTCTAACTAGATAGCTCCAGAATCAATATGAAGAATGAAATGGAGGATAGCCTGAAATCTGATTTTGTTTCATCAGAGAGATGAAATTTCCTAACATGAAATTGAGATTTAAAAAAAAAAAAGAACAAAAGGTTTTCACTACAAGCATTCTCTATCAATGAGCGTTATCTACATGGAGTTCAAACCCCACAGACAAGCTGGCCTTACACAGTAATTGTGACCTTTAACACCATCCATCTGCTAAAGTGTAAATTAGAAACTACTAACCAAAAGATCCAGCTTTCCACTGATGAGATCATTTTCATATCTTCAGTTCTAAACATTTCTTCTGCACTCTCGGGTTCTGTCTAATTAATCGATATCAAGGAAAAAGGCATGATAGATGTTTTTTTCCCATTTCTACTGCTGCACTACAACAGCTCTTTACAAAATGGGGGAATTGTAACACCTCTGTGAATGGGAACAAGTCAATAAAACTGGATAAAACAAGTGGCACGGAGGCAGAAATGTAGGTGCTCAGCACACACAGAAGGTGCAAGGTAAGACTTCCAGGAATCAAAAATTTTTATATTTTGAGTGCCCATGTTTTGAAGAATCTCATGAAAAGTCTTTCATTTCTTTGGGAAAGGATTAACAGATGTACATTATCTGTTATAGATACTTGATGGAAGTCAGTGAGAGTACAAATCAGTTCTGCATTGGAGTTTTTTTTTGGACAGCAATGGCACTGTGCAAATTTAGGCATTATAAATACTTCTATCTCTCTTCTGTGTTTCATTTCTTCTCAACAAAAGTTTCTGATCACAAAATAATAGTGTAGTGAGATAAGTACCTTGAGCTACTAAAAAGGGGGTGTTGTGTCACCAAACAAGCTCTACTGAGAAGAACAGTTAAATTACAATTGCCTTTTCATGCTTACTTCCTAGAAGTTTAGAAATTTAGCAAAAGAAAGCTGGGACAAAAGTACCCAGCTTCTTTGACTCAACATCATGTACACAGAGATTACCGGTGCAATGCTTTAAATAACATTTACTTACATGACTATGGTGTCCTGAGATACACTAAGGGCTCCAGACAGAAAATTCCAAAAGAAAAATCCAGATGGTGCACCTGATCTAACTGTCCATAAAGCCTTTCTTGAAGCATTTTGCCCTTTAAGTAAAGAAAACAAATAGACTCCTAGTTGATTCTGCTTTTAAGAGGCTCATTCTCGGTAAGTAAAGAACCATTGCTACACTGATAAGCGACAGCAATCATAGCACTGCAAAAGAAGCATCCAGAACTACAGTGAAACATACTGAAAAGGAAAAAACAAACATATTGGGAAAGGATGATGTAACAGAACACATGACCACTTGTTCAATAAATTGCCTTGGTTTGTATGTTTGTTTTGAAAGAGGATCTAAATTTCTGAGATATAGTTGCCTTTGAAAGCCACTCATCATAAATGATAGAGAAAATATTCCCTTTGCACAATTTTAGAGTAATGATGGATTTCCATACATAGAATTCACTATGTATTAAAGTTAATGTGGTGTTTAAATGGATGGTTTGGAGTACTGAGACAGTGTTGAGGAGTTCTGTCTTGTCACACATTTGTTTGGATGTAGGTAATTAGTTGCTCCACTAATTCCCTAGTCATGTGTAAAGAATTTCCTTTTCTTAAATGTGTGAGACTAGCTATTCGCTTACTGAAGAACTGTGACAGAGAGACAGTTTATTTGGTTTGGAATCTCAATCAAAACAATGCTATTATTTCAGTGTGTTTTACCTGAGTAAAAGTACCTGATATTTGTTATTCTGTAGGGAAATGTCGGCAAGGAAAGACAATAGAGCTTGAAGACTCAATTGCAACATTGGTGTTATTGCAATGTCTGTTGATCTCAGCAACATGTGGTGGAGTTTTTCTTCAATAAAAAAGCATATAAAACAATAAATGTCTGTGATTTAGTTATTATATCAGATTATAAATCAGAATTAATGCGAACGACATACTTAATATCTCTCTGCTTATAAATTTGAAGTGGCAATTTAGAATTAAAACATTGCTTGGTAGACTAGATCTGTGAATGGCTCTTTAGCTCACATTTAGTAATTTGGATTACAGAACCTAATCAGCACTTTAATCATTTATTGGAATTAATAATGAAAAAGGCACGAAGAGGGAAGGGGTGCATTATCAACCTGTATTAAGCAAAAGCATTAGTAATTACCCTGACCCACTTTTTATTTTCTACTACGATAAATACGTTTTCTTTCATTAGTATTCTACGCCAAAACTTATCAGTATGACTTTCATTCTCAGTGTTCTCATTTCTTGTTAAAGATGTGCACAATGACATTTTTCATATAGCAACTAGCTATCTAACTGATTTTGCCACCATTTTATGTTCCCTATTCCAAACAATCCACTTTGCTGGCATCAATGTAGAATATCATAGTTGAAGGTTATCACTAGAACCATACTTAATTCATCATAACTGGTTTGATAAAGTATCAAAGTCACACTTGGTACGTGTCTTGTTTTTTCACAGTAGTATACAGACACATAAGTCTTTTAAGATTATTGCTAACAAATAACTCCATCTTGCTGCCAAGTCTTTTGAATCCTAGATTTCAGTACTTCCAGGTCTTCAAGTATGACCAAAAGAGAAAGGAGTAAATGGAAAGTAAATCACTGGAAATTAAATCACTGAAATAAGAAATAAATTTGGATTTCAGAACCACAGAGGGGTGGAATATTTAGGATCTTGGTAACTATTGGCCCAGTATAAAGCTTTAGCTTACAGAATTCAGAATACCTTGGAATAACTGGGGGCTTAGTGTCAAATTTACAAACATTCCTGTCTCAGTCAACACCGATGTGCGTAAACCAATGTGCTTAATACAAAAGTCTTATTTTTGAAACTGCCAATGAATGAAAACATTATAGTACCACTAAGATAGAAGTCTGTAAAAAAGATTTTACTCAAAATGTAGTAACTCCTTCACCATTTCAGATGGCAATCTAATTAGGCACTTCCATATGCAGTAGTATAAATTTAACCTGAACCTGAAAACTAAACTCATGCGACATCTGTGTTAATTATACTCTGACAATTATTCAGTTAGTAAACAGAAGCAAGCAAATTAGTTAAGGAAAAGCATGGCAAGAATTGCACTCAGTGAAAATAACTGCAAATAAAATATTTTAAATCAGATGTAGGCCTATAACGTATTCTTAATATGGCTAATATGTCATCTGATATAGATAAGAAAGTAATTTTAATGTCATAATTGGATACTTAGATTACATCAAACATCTCATGAAGTGGAAAACATTGTTTAAGAGGATAGTAACTGTATTTATGTAGGTTACATAGCTGATCTCATAGTGTTTTTATTTTCTGTTTTCTTATGAATATATTTTAATCAAAGTATACAAAGTAAACCTAATAGATGGTAGAGGTTCTCATGTTTTTACTAATATGAATTTCATGCTCACTAAGAAACATAACTGAACCTATGAACTCTTGTCACCAAATTTCACAAGCCTGGGCCATGTTGTATATTTAAATTTAAACAAGCAAACAAATCCCATCACTCAGTCAATCAGCTATTCAACCCATTTGATATGTTTTATATCATGCATTTTAAGCTTTGTCAAAACATAAAATGCAAATCAACACTAGAAGATAATTTTTTGGAACTTTCCCAACATATTGAAAAACTAGATATGTTAGCAGGGAAGAGTTATGCCAACATGAGAAAAAGTTTATCTGTTCATGGTTTCAGAGTCTGATAACACTTAATTTCCAAAACTAGAAAGTGGTTTAAGAAAAAATCTTAGCACAAATACTGCCCAAAATACATTTATGTCCATTACAGAGTTGTATAGTCATTACACAGATATTTTAGTCATTATAAAAGTGGAATGTAGGAGGCAGTGAAGGACAGAGCATGTGCTGTGAAAGTGAAACTTTAAGAGAATTCAGCTGCCAAAATTTGGTCATTTTGTACTGTACTTGAACAGATATTAATGTAGAGGCTTGTAAACTGTCCAAATCTACATTAATTTTTCTGCAACGAATTCCTTGCCAAAAATGAAACCTTTCAAATCACGTAAGTCCTGGAGTTCTTAAAAATAAGTTGTTGTAACCACTCATTTTAAAAATGGATCAAAAGGTGATGCTTCATTTGTATATTTGCAGCAGTAGCTGAATGGTTTCAGCTCAAAAGCAAAAGAAATATTAAAACCAACCAGAAATCAGTCTGAAGCTGGCACCTACTTCTGATGTTGCCTGTAATACTGATGTGGTTATGGGGTTCCTTGCTTAATATAGTAGCAGTTGCAGCTGGGAAATCTATGACTTCCCCAGGCCTCTTTCATGGAGTTGTAATCCACATCACCATTGTGGTCAAATGCAAAAATGCCGTCTCAGCCCCTTGTTGCACTCAGGGAGTGACTCTGAATTACCCTGACTGTAATGGCCATTATTAAGCCTGGAAGAGACTGTTTTGGAGAGTCAGTGACAGAACTTGGCTCCTGCTAAGGAGAGACAGGTAAGCTTTAGGGCCTTTAAAAAAGTCTGAATGGAACAAGTATGAGTAAACAATAAATTCTTGCAAACCATTTACTTATTATTTTCCCCTGATGCCAAAAACTCCAGGTAAAGTCTTCTATGATAGCCCTGGGCATCTTTAAAAAGCTGGGAGAGCTATTAAGAAAGCTTAAGAAGGTGAACAGAACAATTTTCCAATACACAGTCTGGGAAGTTTGGGCAGAAGCTGATGTATGAGTGAGAAAGGAAACACAGGGACTCTGGCCATCTCCAAAATGACAATTTCAAGCTGAGTGGAGATGTAGGCTTTCCTTGACACTGTCCATGTACACCCTGTGATGGAGCACGTGTGTCAGAACAACTGGAAATCCAGATTGCTTCATCGCGGGGGACCTGACTGGAGCATTTCACATTTTCCCTCTGGACAGCAAATGTGCATCCTTCCTTTGAAATCAAAGCAAGGCAGAGGTAGGTGCCTGGCAAGGTGTTGCTTTGATACAGCAAGTGGAAGCACCTACTGGTGTGCTCAGAGACGCTCTGGTGCAGCTTTGTTGGATCGAACAGCGAATGGGAAAAGCATGCTTCAGAACTGCTATAGGACATAGGGAAATTATTCTGTTTCACACGGCCTGAGAACACTGTGAAAAATTTGGAGTTGTGTGTGTTTCCAAGTGAAATCTAATTTTCTTTGAATGAGTGCGCTCTCTGAGAAATGAGCCCTTATTTATGCAAATTGGTTTTAAATGAGAATATTTAATGAAAGGATTTGATCCCCACATAATGAAAGCGTGCATAAATGTGCACCTAGACAGCACAGGCAGCCTTGCTGTCTATTCAGGCCCTTATTCTAAGGGGTTTTTTTTCCCTCTTTAACAAAGTTTAGACTACATGCTTTTAATTAGAATGAAATATAGTTAGATGAAGGATATTTTTACCTCAACTATTCTTTGGGTGTCCTTATAAATCTAAGAAGGGGTTACTAGACTGACAGGTGGCAGCAGGGCCCAGTGGATGTTAAATTGCTTAGAAACATTTGGGCTTTTCATGTTTTAAAAGAAAGAAAAGGTTCCAACCTTTCTTTGTTTATATGTCACTCAGAAATGTTTGGTTGTAAAAGTTCTGACCTTGTTCTACACCTAATACTCCAAGGGGGCTAGTGCATAGGGCATATTTGAATAGATTTGGTTAAGAAAATACAAAAATTAAATTTTGATCTCTTAATATTCAATTATGCTCAAACTATGCTGAAGGAAATTTCAAGGAGGTTGTAAGTTCTTTTGGCATGCTAATGTAACAGATGCGAAAGCATGAATTAACAGCTACAATGGAGCGCTGCCGGCAGGTACTGATTTGTAAGCTGGTCCGAACTCTTGAAGGTAATTGAGGAATGACTTAGAAATGACTTCACACTGAAAGTAGAAGGATATTTTTCTGCCCTTAATCCTGTCATAAACTTTCTCAGAACTCTTATTTTGTGTTGGAAGCTGCTGCTGCCAAAAGAATAATTTTTCTAAAAGTATTTCCAAGTCCTTCCTGACTGCAGAGCTGCGTGAATGCTTTGTGGTGACACAAGGGAGAGAAGGTGTGAAGATGGGAACAAGCGCCTGAAGATGGAGATGCTTCTTTTGTTCACAGTTTAGGCTGGCTTCTGGCATCTTTAGAGTTATTGTGAAACTCTACAGTGTTTAGGGATTTTGCCAATAGCTCTCCATTTAGGACTACTGAACATCTTGTCACAAGAATTTTAGGCTACTTTTCAAACCTAGCACAAAACAACTCATTATTTTGCTACAGAATTTCAGAATTACAGAACAGCTGAAGTTGAAAGAGACTTCTGGAGATCATCATGTTCAAAGCCTGTTCAGTCTGGGGCACTCACAGCGGGTTGACCAGTACCATGTTCAGATAGCTTTCGAATATATTCAACCTGGGGACTCTACAATATCCCCAGACAACCTATGCCACAGCTTAATCACTCTAAAAAATTGTTTCCTCATATTCAGAGGCAGCCTCCTATCTGTCAAGTTGTGCCCATTGCATCTTTCCTGCCACTGGGCATCATGAAAAAGAGCCTGTCTCCATCTTTGCATCTCCCTTCAGGTATTTATGCACTTTTTTTTGTCTTGCTGAACAATCTTGTCAGGTATTTTTCATGTTGAACCATCTTTTTTGGCATAGTTAAAGCTGAACCCTGTGACCATCTCTGCTGTTCTGGTCTTAGTGTGCCCCTAAGGCATGATGTGAGACTTCTCACAGCCTTGTTCTTTTCACCACAAAGCTGTTTTGTCATGAATATAGACAGTTCTCTTGATACTTGCTATGCTGCAAATGAAGACTCGTGATTGACAGTGATGGAACTGAATTAATATGTGACTAAAGAGGTCAGATACTCCTGGAAGATATGAGACATTGGTCTTGACAAAGTGCCAGCTTTGGCTCAAGTCCTGAAAGCAGAATAAAGAGATAGCATGCCTCAATTTGGTTGGACATCCTGCATTTTCTGAGCCAAAGAGTTATTCACAGGCAAATAAATAAGGTTGTAATCTGTTTATTTTGTGCGATAAAAATGAGGGGAGGTAGTAATGTCTAGAAACTACTGGAGAACCATTCCACATAATCTCGGACATAAAATCCTTCAGTTTATTAGACTAATCTGATTTTCAAAAGTGCTTATGGTTTTCCTAGTCCTTCCTATTCTGTTCAAGTCAACAGTGAAAATCTCCTGGATTTACCTAGTAGGATAGTATGGCCTTCACAATGTCCTTTCTCAAGTTTCTTTCAAAATCACCTTTTGTTTAGGATTGGAGTGTGAAGAAAATAATAAAAATTAGCCTTGTTTCGGTGATGGTAAAAGCTACTTTACTAATCCTGACTTCCTTTCATTGACTCCAAAATGTTGCTCCTTGCCTCTAACTTGTGTCCCTAAGGAAGACGTCTGACTATCATGGCCAAAAATGAAATTCTGGTAACGTGTTCCAAGATCTTCTTTTAGCACCATAATCTGTCATTGCTGACAATATCCCTTTTTCTTTCTTACTGGTAACAATCTTCATCTATAGTCTCTTCCCTTTGGTTCAGCTCTTCTGCCTTGCTACCTTTATACCTAACACGTGATACCTTCTTCGCCTTTATTAATTTCCCACTTCCATCTTAGTCCATCACCTGTTACTTTGATTACCTCTCTCATTCGCCAGTGTGCACAGCTTTCTACATTTCAGAAGTGCAATTTTTATCTCCTGCCACAGCATCAGATAAAAGCAGGAACGAGGTCAGCAGCTGAACTGCTGCATCCTGTCACTAAATCACTCGTGTACCTAATTTTCCCTTCTTGAGATATCAGAAGGGTAGGAACTGGAGCTGAAGTGCCACTCAGACTTCCATGGCAACCTCTAATAATTTTAATTGTTTTTGCTTTGTTTTGCACTGAATATTGGAGGACTTTGCTATTTTCTTTTAAGCAGCTGAAAAGAGAAAGATCCAGATCTTTTATTTTTCTGATACAACAACAATTTATGCCAATCTCTAAACTCTTGAAAACAGGAGTTTACAATGAAAACACTAACAGATGCTTAGTGGTGGAAAGCAGAGGAGTGGTTGCCATGGAATCAGATGGCAGGGAAGGTAGCTCACTTTTTAAACTCCCTGGCAGCGAACATGCAGAACCAACAAGTGGACAGCAGTGCTGGCAGACATTTATCTCTGCACAGCACTTTGAAGGGCTGCATGGAGGCTACTGCTGTGACCCAGCACTGGAAAGTGGGATAGCCAGGTATTCAATAGCAGGGGGGGCAGGGTGCAGAAGGGAGATGGATGATGAACAAAGGTCTGGATTTCATGTAGTTTATGTATTTGTGGTTTAAAGGGACCAAGTCCTGCTCTTCCTCACCCCACAGAACAAGTGCTAAAGAAAGCAGGAGGATTGTTTATATTTTCTGACAGATGAACCAAATAATCTTCTCTCTATCCAGCAGAAGCATAATTTATATCAGCAAGACAACAGCTGAGTGAGGGGCTAGAAGTCTTCTTCACATAAAGTTCTCTTTATAAAGCATCTCTGTAATAATAATTTTTCACTATAGAGAAGTATATAATTAAAATGGTCGTTTTATGTTATTTTGAGAGCAAAATACATCCAACATAGCTGAAAGCCTGGTGGGTAAGATATTTCTATGAGCTGTGGGAAACAGTGGGTCTAGTTCCAGTATGGGAGAAGGCAGAGCAGGAACCCGAAATTTATATTTTTCATCTCAGCAGTGTGCCTTCACCCAGGGGCTTGAGGATCAGCCACTCCCATCACTGTTGTTATGGAATGTAGGACACCCAAAATAATTTGTGTGAGAGATGCAGTGTGAGATGATGAAATTTCACTCAAATGAAAGCCATTTTATTGAAACTGAGCATGGCAAAAAACTTTTAATAAAACAAGATATGGAAATTCTGTTAGTTCCAGATAATAAAAAAGGTCGGTTGTTACTCACTCATTCCTGGGACTACAAACCGAAAACTTTTGAGCACAACCTTTTTCATGACACTTTCTTGTTTCTCCTTTTGTAGGAGTAGATAAATGGAGATGTTAAGAAAACACTAGGAGCCTAAAAAGTCCTTTGATTCAAGACAAGATTCTTATCAAATCTGGTCACCACCAATACAGTCCAGAACTCTTCTATTATAAACTTAGAATTTGTGAGTGAACACTACACAGAAAATACATATTCATACAACTCCACTTTTTTGGTGAACAGCTCAGGAGAATTCTGCCATTTCTGGCTAGAATATGGAATGCACTACAAGAATTTCCAAGAAATTCTAAACAATTACTTCTTTTATCTTTCTATAGATGCCATTCATATTTGCTTATCAATTCATTAAAAATATAATGAAATATCACAGATTTTTTTAAAATCCAACTGGTTTAACTTAATTTGATTCTACAAAGGAGTTTTATTAAACAAAACAGAGTTATGAAATGAAAAATAGATCCATCTTTTCTTCGAACCAATATTCAACCCAGGTATTGGCCTCTGATATATAGTATTCAAAAGTAATCCTATTTTCCCATATTAACTTTCTTTTCAGACTCATTCCACTGTTGGCCTGCAATTTCTATTTTAATTAGTTTCTTGGCATGTTTAAAGGTAAAACTTCCTTAATTTTATACAGGATTTTTCTGCACACTTTTCTCCAAAAGTTTTTTGTTTTCTGCGCCTGGTTTTAAATTATAATTCTCAACCATGTCTAGTTCTTCTAGCTAGTAGCTGGCAAACTCTTTGTTTATGTTCATAATATTTCAATTTGTCTTCATGTTTAGTAGTTTTTTATCCACATAAGCAGTATAAAGCTGTCAGACCCACTTACATTCTGTAGAGATCTGGATGGAAGTTCATTAGACTTACATGTAATATCAGGGCCAAATAAGAGGGAATTTAAAAATCATGAAGAGGAGAAGCCAGCATGCGGCAGACAAACCACTACAGCCTTGTTCCAGCTCATCAACAAGACCCTTAGTATTGGCAGACCCATCTGAGTGGCAGCAGAATAACATCTTTCAACAGCCAGCAGCCAGAACATTTGTGCCAAAACCCAACAAAATACTTGTATTCACAAGCCATCCTTTTTAACATCCTCCTTGTGTGTCTACCAAATAACAAGCAATAAAGGATATTTACTATCTTTTATCTTCCAATTTGTGGTAGTTCGGTGTCACCAATTCTCCCACAAAAATCCAACCATGTCAGTGGAAAATGTGGCTCTCTAAGCAGAGGGGACATGTCAGGTCTTACAAGAAAGAAAACAAAATAAAATAGTGAAATGGTATGATGCATACAAAAAGTGAACTTGTGGTATTTTTTGATCATGTTCTCCATCTTTCATTTCATTGCTTTATCTCTTCTAGAATTGCAATAGATCATCTTCAGTCCAGTTCTTCATGGGTCACAGTACACATGTGTACAAAAGGTTCCTACATAAATGTATGTAAGGTTTCATGATTGGACTGTCAGACTGGTCTTTGGGAGATAAATTGTGCCACTTCTTATACGTGAAGAAAGCTGGTTTTATTTGCCTTTTCTGATAACTTAGTGAGTTTACAATATGTTGGGGTGACATGCCCTTTATTTACCACACTTAATTTTGCCCTTCACCCTTCCCCTCATGCCCAGTCTAAAATGCACATTTCCAGACTTCTACCAACAGCTGCTCAAATGTTCCTACAAAACTCATGCCTTCCAGAGAACCTGTGAATCTACAACAGGACATCAAATGATCAGAATGCAGAGTTGCTACCTGGGGGAAAATTTGGATTTCTTCAGCAAATCTCAGAATCCTAAAAGTAGAGAGAAAGTTGCTTTGATCTGGGCTTTCCCTGGTTGATCCTGAAGGCTCTACCTAAACCAAATACATAACTTCAGTGAACATAGCATATTCTGAATATGACATAAGCAATAATTTGAGGTGTCTCATGGACTAAAATATTTTTTGTAAAGCCTACAATGATGTATATCTATGTTTTGCAGTAGCAAGCACATCATTGTTTCAGTGCTGTACACTGAACATATTATTTTTCAATATGACCTACATTTTTCAGACTGTTTCTGCTGTTTCTGAAGATCACTTCTGTTACATTTGAACACATTCCTCTATAGTCTCTTCGTCATATTTAATCAGTGTATTTTCTATTTTATGATCTCATGTACTAGGGAAACCTTCAGCTTATCCTAATGAAACAGCTCTTGAACAACTGATAATTCCCCTCAATATTTTTATCCACCTCTTTTGTCATAAACACGCCAGTTGTTCTGGCTTGGTTGTTTTTGCCTTTCTTAAGACAGTGGTTTGCAAAATGGTACCTGGGGTATCCTTGAAGAGGCTCTTTAATGTGTTGTGTCCTTGAGGTTACTCCAGCCCTGTTTGGTCCTGCCCAGCTGTGACACTCCCTCATCTTGCCCAGGGCTCAGGACCCCATCTCAGCCTCCCTGGCCACCAGCCTCTGCCCTAGTGGCACCCCAGGATGGCACATGCCCAACTGCCACAGCCCTGCCCTGCCTGGACATGGGCTCTGCTGATTTAGGCCAGCCTGCATTCCCATGTCCCTGCCACAGGCCTGCTCCTCTCCCCAGGGAGATGCTGGATGCCCAGGGCTGCTGCTGCCCCAGTGCCCCCGTCTTCCCTGCTTCCACCTGGGAAGGTAGGATGGGCCCCTTCCTTGTTGGACCTATGAGTAGTCCCCATGGACCCTGGCCCCACAGAGCCACTGGCTCTCATAGACCTGAGAGCCTGGGTGTGATGCACTTTCTGCTTTCTTTAAAGACTGGCATTTGACAGCTCTCACTTTCCCTGTGCTAGTTCTAAAAACCATGGTAATGGTTTTGAGGTTGCCTCAGGCATATTTTTAAGTACCTAGGAGCAAATTTTAGCAGACACAGTTGATTGGAAAACATTTAACATTGTATTCCCTAACATTTTCTTTTCCTTCTTATTATTTTTGTTATATTTTATCTTTTGCTGGTAGTTGACTATGCTCAAGTGAAAATTTTTAACAAAGATGACCATTAAAAGACATTAAGCATTTTGACTTCTATCATCTTTTTGGATCTTTGTTTTATGTGTCAAAGGATTTTCATCTCTTCTGAGTCACAGTGGATCAACACCAACCAGAAAGAAACGAGAAAAGTCCCTTAGAACTAAGTAGAGGATCTCACGACTGGACATTATTGAATGAGGGCATGCATCTGAATTGCTGCCTCATAAAAGGATAGAGATAATAACTCACTTTGGGTGCCTTTCCAAACATTGTTCTTCTTTTTCCTGTGTCTTTCACTTGTACACAAGAGATTCCAATGTCCAGTTTTTATTTTCAAACTATTTTTGAATTGTTCACAATTTGCTGATTCACACATAAAATGTCACGCTGAACATTTAGTATACATAACTCCTTCTAAACTGATTTAGCGCTCAGCTATGTTGGATACTTCAGCAGAAAAATAATCTGAAATCAAGTGAAATTTTGATGCAAAGTGTCTTTTTAGTAGTTAATTGTGTGAAGAGCTCCATGAGGGTCTGACCATCACAAAGAGGAAGATGGTACCATGAAAACGAAAAAGCATCATTACTGAGATGGATGATATGGATTATCTAAGAAAGAACCACAACAATCTCTGAGTATTTATTATTTAAAAAGAATACAATGTACTTGAAATGGTATTCACATTTCAAAGTTAAATTGAGTATTTTTCAATGATTTGAGATTCAGGTATAATTCTTGGATTGAAAATGGATCTTTTTATCTTTTTTGAGGAGATGTCTAGAATTTCACATAAATAAAACAAGTAAAAGGAGCAACTTTGAATTGTCTTGAAACTTAAGACATAATTTCTCTCCAAGTGCAGCTAAATCACATAGATCTCATAAGATGCTGTGGCCAAATATTAAGAAGTCTCATTAATATTCTGTATATCAAGGCCTTATGTGTTTGCAATGTAAGCAATTAAAATGTTTAAATTACTTTAATATTAGGATGGAAATCGGTGAAATCAAAGGATTGCAAAGTCAAAGATGACCCTCTCTTTCATCTTTAATTTTTTTGTTTCTTAAGTATGACCTTAGCTCATTAAAGGGATTAATACACTCAAGGCATATGGCATTATTTGTGACTCATACCCTTCCTATGTCAATGAAGAGATGAGAGTTGGCTTCATTAGACTTAAGGTGAGAGTCTGCATACCATAGAAACTGTTTGAAAACATATCTCCAAACTATTCTCAGAGCTCTCCCATCACTTAGTGGGTGTGTATTTGCAAGGGTAATTATAAAGCAATATATAGGTGTTTCCATTAGCTCTGGCCAGTCCTGTGTGCAGTAGTGTATTCCCCATCTAGTTTGGGGTTGTATTGACTACAGGTTCCCCTGTCTATTATCTCATGTAACACTCATCAAAATGTTCAAGATACTCAAAATATGGGGATGTGTTTTCTGGCACTTCAAACTATGTTTTTACTTCATTTTTCATTTGGCCTTTATCAGTGGCTATTCATAGTTCACTTGGCCTTCACCAGAGAACCTGTTTTAATTCCTAAGAAGTGAGTTCATCTGTGTCTATCAAGAGGAAAGATGTGGCAATATGTGGTTTTGTGTGAGACAATGTGAAGAAATTAAAGAGGTGATTAGAAGACACCCTAAAAAGGTTTCAGAACAGAAGTGTGACAAATGGAAAAGAAATGGTCCAAAGTTGGTCTATTATAAGTCCCTTTTCTCCAATAATACTCTTCTTTTTCTGTTTTTCCACCATCCTTTCAAAGACATTAAATAGAAACATTCTAAATGCAGTGTTTCTATTTTATTTTAAGGACTTGAAAATTTTTCCTTGTCCAATACTCAGCTGTCTGACACATCCCCTGCCTGCATTCTGTCCAATTTGTCATTCCCTTTCCCTTTGGTCTGATAACTATCTGTTAATTAATCTTTATTTGTTAAAATCATATGTTAAGGACACAGACTCTTTTCACTTAAATATAGGTTTCCTTGCATTAAAAAAATTACCTGCTTGATATACAATGTTCTTCTGATCATCTGGTGTGTACTTGCTGTCTTGTTTCTCTAAATTAAAATTTCTTTGCTTGAATATTCATACAATAATACTTTTACCTCTATCTCCCTTTAAAAAAAAAAAGAAGAAAAGACAAGAAAACTAAAAAATCGACCCAATGACATTAAAATATGCTGTTTGGTAACTTTTTAAATTAATGTTTCCAGATAGACATTTCATTTGCTTAAGATTTAGAGGGGAATTATAAAACCATAATTGTGTAATGATTAGACAGTACTATAAACTAAATAAATATCAACTGATTATTAAAAACATTCCTTGTAATACTAGCAGTTAATCCTCTTTAATGTGTTTTTAATAATAGTTTTTCATTTAATGTAGGATGAATGACTTATTAAAAGTAAATTTTATGTGTTTTATATTCTCCACATATAGCATTAAGCCATTAGCACTAATGGGATTTGAATGGTATTAAGTTCAGGATAGCCCCCAAGTACAAATGTGGGAACCTTAATTAAGTTTTTATTAAAATATTCAATTAAATGCAATGCTAGATTATTAAGACATTTTTGCATATTGTTTAATGTCAGTTAGTTATTAAACATTTTCATAGGCTTCTGAAAATGGTCCTAGAGCATGCTGATAGCTAAAATTTATATGAAAAATGTTGATGATCAATTTTCTAATCTTATGGGCAAAATTGGGTTTTAATGGAAATTCTCTAGCTAGCTGTGATGCTGAACTGGAAGAGAACCTAATGAATAGGTTAGTGAGTAAGAAACTTTACTTGCAGAGGGAAAGTTTCATGTGGAGAACAATGAAAAACTTTCTGGCTCCCAGTGCAATGAGGCACTGAAATGGCATAGATGGTGGAAGTTTTGCAGCAAAAAAAGCTGCTTTGTTCTGTGTATTCATACTAGCTGGCTGAGGAACAGGGGGATGATGAACTACTGAGATCTATCTGGTAATCAAGATTGATTTCTGTTAATGTCATTAAGTTACCATCCTACTGTTTCTGCCTTATTTTTATGCAATGTGGGCCATAATGACAGTTAGGGCTTAAGCAGGTGAATTAGTATTACTAAACTCATTAAAAGAGTGAACTTAGACTGTGTAACTCACAGATAAGGAAGAATTCCTTTTAGGACTCTGTATGAGAAGTCCAAACTGAGCAAATCCGCTGTGCAAAGGCAAAGGATAAATTCTTCTCTATTACAAACCTCAACAGGGACATTGGAATAGAATATAAACTCAAATATGAAATGTTGTTACTCAGACCAACAAAGCCAGAATAACAGATACCATATTATTATGTCACTAAACTAAAAAAGAAATTACTACTTACATGAATTAAGAAGAAGGAAAGTAGGTGATAGATTACAGTGTTATTTCTCTGAGGTACAAGTATTCCATTTTATTAAAGCTCTACTGGGAAGCTTATTTTAGCTTTATATAAATATGCCAAGGTAAAGGGGTTAAACCCTTCCAATGCTTTCCCCCACTGAGT
Source organism: Irena cyanogastra (assembly GCA_013397155.1). Classification (NCBI taxonomy): domain Eukaryota; kingdom Metazoa; phylum Chordata; class Aves; order Passeriformes; family Irenidae; genus Irena; species Irena cyanogastra. The sequence continues at coordinate 182,146 of VWZV01016146.1, read as the reverse complement.
TCAGAAAATGTCCATATGGTATACCTTTCATATTTTTTCTGGACAAATATGCTTTGAAATAAAAGTTGATACTAATACGAGCTACCTTATTCAATGATATGTGAAGCACACACTATTTATTTTCATTAACCTCAAAAGTTTCAGAAGACCATTACTTTTCACAAATTACAAAGATGTTCAGCAGCTGAATCTATTTATCTATTTATACCACACTCATTAACATGTTATCTGATTTACTTAGATTCTCCAAAGCAGTTTGCAAGCAGTAACCCCTACTGGGAATGAGTTTAGCAAGCGCTATATAATGAATGACTCAACTCCGAAAAGCCAATAGTCCCCATAGCTACACTGGCAAAAGATGTTCCTGCACTAATTCCTCTCTTCCCAGTGTCACTCACCAAGCAAAAGGTGTGTTTCAACTGCTGTGCACAGCATAATAGTCAACTGTTAGGGCTTTTATGCCAGTTTCCAGGATGATTGCAAACAACCAGCAGAGAATCCAGCTTCACCTCTGAATTTCACAGTGAATAGGTGGAAGTGTTTCTTGCTACATCGTTTTAAATTGTCCTTTTAAAAATTCAAATTATTTGCAAGCATAACCTGCTACAGCTTAGGGACAAGTGTGTCTTGCAGCCTAGATGTCAGAGAGGAAAGCTGTGGTCTGGTGTTGAGGGGGCAGACTATAGGTACTCTCTCAGTTGCAGGTGAAGTCTGCAAACAGACTGTGAAAACAAGAAAGTCAAACTGGACTCCATCTTAAAGGCCTAGACGTTGTTTCATTTTGGAGAAAAAAAAAAATCACAGAAAGAATGAACAAAAGAACTCTCAATCATACTGTGTTGACAACTTGTAACCATAAAATATGAGATGATGCTGTGGTTTGGATAACAACATAAAGGAAGTTGATATTATATTCCAGACAAATGCAATGATTTGATGAACAGAGTTCTTAAGACATAGTCTCTTCCAGTATATTTTTTCAATGTTAGAAAGTGTTAGGTAAGAATTTGCAATAATATACCTGTAAAAAGATGCAGTACATAAATTAATTGCATTTCAGTGGCATATACAGTGATACAAACATAGTCCCTGTGGTGTTCTGTCAGGCATAGTGCTTCCTCAGAAGCAGTCACTTTGTCCTCTTGCAGATAAGACAGAAGAGCAAAAGATTCAGGAAAAGAAAGAAGTTTTAGAAAATGTGTCTGGCAAATGGAGAAGTCAAGAGATCAGCTTGGCCATAGATCTGTCCTCCAAAGTGTTAATATCTATGACAGATGTTTATAATTGAACTTAAAAGATCCACAATAATCCAGTATTCATTGCCTTATTTTAGAGTCTTTTTTCTAATGACTAATCCCCATCTTTCTTGCTGAAATATAAATCCATTGCCTCTTATTCTATTCTGTAGTGACATAGAGAAAAGATTAATGCACCCTCTTCTCAACATACTCTCCCATTAGCCTTTTCTTCTTTAGTCTAAACAATCCTCATAGATCATATATGTTTTTTAAAGATTATTCTAATTCTCTGGACTGTTTCTTGACAGGGCACAAGAAAAGAGAGAGCACAAGGAAACAAAGAAGTCAGGAGCTATTCTTAGGCAACCTGCAAACTGAATATCTTTCTAGTATGGATGGAAAGTCCTTTTTTTGTAAAAAAAGCATGACATTGTTCAATTATATTCTGCTGATCTTTCATACTAATTCATTTGGTAGGTGGAAAAGTGTGACACAAAGATGAAATGATACCAAATCACATAAGAAACCCATGTCAAACATGCAAATGAAACAATTATCTGTTTTCTTTTCCATCTCTTAAACCCTAGACTCCCTCAACAGATTTGAAACATAGCATAACTGTTCAAATGGCTATTCTACATTAAAAGTCTACAGACTAAATAGAATTAAACAGTCATACTGAGACAAAGGGAGGGAGTTTGACTAATTGCAACATTCTTCATTCCCTTAGGATCTGAAATAATCCTCAGTAGTGTTGTACCCCTTGGGGAAAAAGTGGACCCAGGCATTTTAAAAGAGAAGAATAAATTAAAGGCAGTTATCAATCCAATTTTAAGTTAAATATCCCAATGGGGTAAAAATATGATGAAGAAAATTAAACACAAGAGGGAAATTACAGCAGAATGTTTAAATAGGGAAGGGGAGAATTAATAATGAGAAGAAAATTAACTGAGATATTTCTTCCATGGTATTCACTTATGTTTTTCCCTACTGATTACATCTTACAGGTACTTTTAGGTCTGCCATGCCATGAATTAGGTGAAAGCAAGGCTTGGGACATGTTATTACTACTTGCAACATCTGGTCCCTAACACGTTCTTCTTTGATCAACAGTATGTCGTGTGTTATAGGGAACCAGATTGCACAGTTCATCCTTACTGAACCTTCACCCCCAGGACGTCATGTGAAAGGCAAACTCCATCTGCCTCAGAGAAACCAAAAATAATCTGAAATGTAGAAATTCACTGTGGTTATGTCAGGAATCAGTATTACGAGGAGGGGCAGGAATAAAGTCTTGTTCTTTTTGTAAAAGCAGATCAAGCTCTTTTTGTAGATGATAGTTCGAAAAATTTCATCTATTTTACATGAATTTTTCTCCTTCATTTTACAAGGTTTTGGTGAAGTATGTGAGTTAGTGCATGAACCTGGGGCCAGGCATAACATGCAGCAGGTGCTGTGGAGTCTTGTTTCTGTGATTAGATTGAACCTTAATTACACACAACTCAATGAACACTTTTCTCACAGCTTCCAGAACCTGAAGGTGCGTATCCTCTCTTTCTTTTTTCCATTCAGAATTAATTCAGAGGAAAATCCAGAGATAGGTGCAGTCCTGGCCTGAGCAGAAGCCCTGATGTCTCTCGATGTGCTGTGCCAGGCCATATGGCAGGGGTGTGTGTGCCCCTTCACCAGTCATATGGTGCCTTCCTAGTCCAGGCACGAGCCAGGGAGAAAGCCTGGGGCTACCCCTCCTTTCCTGGATGTCCTGGAGCTGACACCACTCACATGCCTAGTGTGGCACAGCAGCTCCTCCTGTTCCTCTGTGCCTGCTGTTCTGGGTCAGAGTGCCAGAGAAGAGTAACACTGAGAAAGGGAAACAGATGGGAGCTAATGCTTTGCTTCCCTGCAAAATATCCAGCTAAACTGATCTGGCTTTTTTTGTGTGCTAGTATGTCAAGAACACTGTGAAGCAGCCTGAAATACAAAAGCAAATCACAACAGCACTGCAAGTTTATCAGGTGAGCCATAGCACTTACAGGTTTGAATGTGCTCAACCCATGTCCATGCCCATTCTTGGCAATTTGACTTAGATTAGTTTGTAATGATATAAGAAAAAACCCCATGCACATAAGAAATAACCTGGAAATCAGTTGATGTATGATGACTGTGTATCTTGGGCACATCTGTACCCAAGTGCAGATGTGCAGTGCTAAGCTCTGTTTTGTACTGAGCTTGTACTCTGTTATATACTGAACTTGGACTTAGTGAATCCAGTGAATTTTCCCCATTAGATGGATGAGATGTGGTACAAAGTTACTTGCTTTTCCCACACATTCTTGAGTTGGAACCTGTTAGATTTCCTACATTTTTCATCAAGCTCCCTAAACGACATGCTTAAATGAAATTAGATGTTTCCATCATTTGTGTGAGGTCTAATTTGTCCTCAGATTGCACAATTCCTCAACGAGTATGTGGGAACTCCTGTTAGGGAAAAGGAGGCACTTGCAGGATGTCCTAGTTTGACAGGAGAGGAGCTTGGGAAGAGAGGCAAAAGGTTTATGTGTAACTGACATTGGGGTGGACACTGAGAGATGGACATGCCTGTGTGAAAAACACATGTTAAAGACGAAAAAACCCGAGAACTTCCTCTTTCTTCCCCGACCGGCAAGAAGGTAACCAGGTCTGGCCCGGCCTGTGTCTCGGCCTGGCCGGGCTGGGCGGCCCTGCTGCGGCCTGGCCACTTTCCCTGCCCCGGCCCGCCTGCCCCTCGCTTCCCCCATCGGTTGTCGGGGAGCAGGGAGGGTTTGCCGCGGGCTGGATGGAGCCAGCCTTGCTAACATCTGCTGCTTGCGCGGGCCGGCATGGGACCCAGCCGAGCCCGCCGGCCCCCACCCAGAAGCGAGCCCCGGGTCAGCCCCGGGACTTTGCTCCATAGAAGCTGCCCCAAGCACTGGGCAGGGGGAGGGAGAGGCCCCATCCCAGGTGTGCTGCTGCTGAGTTCGGGCACGGCTGATTCGATTTGAGCCGCAGCTGCAGCCATCGGGAATGCCCAGTTCGATCGGGGCCCAGGCGACATGTTAACCCTTTCCGTGCTTCAGGCCTCCCCCGAGCGAGAGAAAGGAACAAGAGGCAAGCATATGAAAGAACAACAGAGAGACATCACAGTGAGAGAAGTCCCAGATGAGAGAGATGAGAAGATGCCTCCTTGGGGCTGAAATCCTCTTATAAAGCTATAGAGAAAGCCTCTTTTTCTTTATAACACATGAAATTATAGAGAAATAAAAGTGTTCAAAATTAATATCGAGCAAAAACCTCCATGCTGAAATAAGCAGATATGAAAATAGCTGTGATCCCATGAAAAGTTTGAACAGAGAGAAGTCCCCTACCCCCAGAAGAAGAGGCAGATCTCTGTTCCCAGAGATGAAGATAGAGATAGATAATGAAGACTTTTGCCTTTGAACTGTTCATTTTTAAAATAATACCCCATAAGTCGACATAGCCCATCGACAAGCTGTAAGAAAGCTTATAGAGATAAGAAAGACTTCATGATAGCAGATTTTCCCCTGGGTGGCTGCTAGTTGTGAGAAAGCCATGAGAGAATGGTTATTTTCCTCTTGTAGAAAAGTCTCCAGAACCTTAACAAGAGGGACTTCTCTACCTGAATAAACTATAGAAAGACTATATCAGAAATAATAAACTGACTAGAAATTTTAAATTTAGTTTTTTACATTGTCAGTATTCAAGAGAAAAGTTGTGTGTGGGGAGAAGTAATCTGAAGAGTTTGTTTTGATTCTTGTTACTTTTTTTCTTTTCCTTTTTAGTTATTGTCAATAAATCTCCCTAATACCCTTTTAAAGTTTTGAGCCTGCTTTACCTTTCTCCTAATCCTATCTCACAGCAAGAAGTAAGTCCATTAGCTGAGAAATCTCAAAATTAATAAAAATTTCAAATTAGTGAACCAAAACCACTACACAGGATTACTCACTGTGTGCATTCCTGATATCTAAAACTACTCTTACTCCTACCCCATAAATGAAGCCTTTACTTAAGTGAACAAAAGTCTCAGCAGAATGAGAGGTTTCCTTTGGATGTGGGCCCCTTGTGAAGGGCTTAAGTTAAAACTGTTCTTTTCTAGTAGGAGGAATCAATTATTTCCCAGTAAATATGATTCAGTTATGAATTATTTCCACAACAGAAAAGCAAGTGATTAAAAAACTTTGAGAGATTAGTTATGAATTTAAATGCTTTCCAAAACACTCCCATTAGAGAAAAAAAGTGGTAAAATGTGATACAAGATCTATTTCAGAGTGTTTTAATGCAAGACTAACGCAACCTTTTTCACACGAGATTTACTAATCAATAACTACATTAGCAACAACTGTTATGTTTCATGTAAAGCTTATAAATATTTACACAACTGAAGCAGAGGTATAATTTAATCTCATATTTATATGGTTTACTTTTAATATGTTGAGGAAGATAATATGGTGCTTGCATACTTCAAAAAAATTTAATTACAGTGGATAAAATGGATTAAAAAAACCCCCCGATTTACTTCAGATTTTTATAAATATCTATAGAACTGTAAGTTAGATGAAATGACAACTTTAGCACAGGTCTGGGTTCTGTGATGTTACATTCATTTCCACAGAATTATGTGAGAAATAAAAAGAAAATATTCCATCCTGAACTCAGATACTTATAGTGGTAACAAAGTTAAAAAAGAACTATTGTTCACTTAAAACATGTTTAACATTTTTTAATTTGCTTCTTGTACACAAAGTGGTGATAGCAGAAGTAGCTGAAAAGTAGTAATTTTTATGATCAAGTTTGGAATTAAAAATAATTCATGCCAGACTCCAGAAAAATGATAAGCTCATGCTCTAGGCTCAAATGGAGTTGTTAATAATTTCAATCAATTTCTCATTACTTTATTTATCAATGGACCAGTAATGAGAACACTGTTTTTTCCTGTACACAGGTCTAGTAAATTAAGTTAAACAACAGATGTTGAACAGATGTTCTCATTATTTTAGTGACTTGATTTCTGGTTAGTTCCCAAATCGTTTTACATGGCTAAGTGTTGCATCACTCTTTTTGTGACAGATGAAGTATCTGAAAACACCAACACTCAAAATCTCATTAGCGGAAACAGTTTTACAACATTTTGTATGGTAAATGGACACAACTCTTTCAAAAAAAGTCATGATCTATGAAATGGTAGCATTACATACTTTCACTTAAATGTAGCATTCCAAGACCAGAGTTTCCTCATATCATTTTATATGATTTACAATCTAATAAACACCCAACAATTTTCTTCAGATTTTGCTTTTCATCAAAGTCATAGAAACATTCTGAAGCCATAATCATGGTGATAATATTGTTCAGTGAATCATAGTACAAATTAGACAATCACTAGGGCTGCACAGACTTGAGTGGTCAATGTTCAGAACAGCTATTTGGTGTTACCCTGCGATGAAACATTATTGCACTGTCTGCAGTTTTGGGCACCACAATACAAAAGAGATACTAAGCTGTTGGAGAGTGTCCAAAGGATGGTGAAAGGCCTTGAGGGGAAGCTGCATGAGTGGTGGCTGAGGTTGCTTGGTCTGCTCAGCCTGGAAGAGGCTGAGGGGAGACCTTATTGTACTTACAGCTTCCTCATGAGGGGAAGAGGAGAGGCAGGCACTGATCTTTGCTCTGTGGTCACCAATGACAAGGCCTGTGAGAGTGGCCTGAAGCTGTGTCAGGGAAGGTTTAGGTTGGATATTATAAATTGTTTTTCACTGAGAGGATGGCTGGGCACTGGAACAGGCTCCCTAGGGAAGTGATAACAATGCCAAGTCTGACAGAGTGCAAGGAGCATTTGGACAGTGCTCTCAGGCATAGGGTGTGACTCTTGGGGAGTCCTGTGCAGGACCAGGAGTTGGACTTGATGATCCTTGTGAGTGGCTTCCAACTCAGCATATTCTGTGATTCTGTGAAAAGAATTTAGTGAAGAGTCTATAGTCTTATTAGTGCCTCATCTCCATCTTCCCAAATAAAAATCTGCACATTTCATTTAAGGTTACTTTTATTGTAGCCCTTCTCCCTGCTAAGTACCAGCAATAACCTGTTTAGTTCCCTTTGCCCAGTCCTTGCCAGGATGCCAGTTCCTGCAGCTGGGGACCTGTTAGTTTCCTGGAAAGTGGCTTGGCTCAGCCCCTGCTGCACTGTGCAGAGCATTTATATCTGGCTGAGCACCTTGGAGAAGTGGTGGTATCTAATAGCATATTCTCCAGCAGCAGTTGCCTGTAATCACACCATCACTGTTATTGTAGCCCAGGAAATACAAATTTGTCGTGAGCTGTAACAGGTCACAGGCTCTGTACTGCTCCAACAGTGCAGAGACCCAAGGCTTATCCAGGTTTGCCATGTCCAAAGCTGTGTTCAGCCTGGTTTGGGAGTTGATAAGAGGGGCAGTCGCTGTAGGCTCTTCTGTTTTAGCTTCGCCCTGACATCCCTATATGGCACCATTCTGACAAAGAGAAGAAGTCAATGGGTGAAACAGCAGCCCTTGAGGGCACCTAGGACTGGCACAGGCAATTTTACTACTCTCTGGCCTCAGAGGGAAGCTGGGACTCCAAGTAAAAAAAAAATTTGAAAATAAACCCAGGGAGATCCCAAGACTGGGCGTGAAGAAAACCCATCACAGACACTGTTGCTCTCCAGCAAAAGTTCTAGGATGCTGACAAACCTTCAGCAAATCTCTCTTCCTGGTTTTTTTTTGGGAAAGACTGAACCATCAACCTTGTGACCCAAAAGAACCCTGGAAGGGTGAGCAGCACAGCTGAGAAAAAGCAGGAGAGACTTGTGAATGTTTTTTTAATAACCATTTAAAATCTATTACTAATGAGGGTTTGTTTTCTTTTATTATTAATTTGGATACGGCTATGTTGACATTGAAACTGAACTAATAATTGTTTATAGCCTCTTAATTACGTTGTTCATATTTAATTCAGGGCAATAATAAATGCTTGTCTTCATACAGTAGGATTTATTGCCAGTTATCTATAACAAGATTTTGGGTATGGAAGTACTCAAGGATACTCCTTTTATCCAAAATCCTTACCTTGTCTACAAGATGTGAATACATGCATGTTCATGTCATGACCATACACACTGGTGCATATCTGTTTTTTCCAACAATTGGGATTGATTTTTGGGTCTTGCGTGTCATAATTACAGCAACTTGAGAGATCTACTTACTTATGTGGGCAGGGAAACACCCCACATTCCAACACATACATTAAATACCTATCAAAGCCTTGGGGGCTTTGATACACATCCAAAGACTTTTGTCATATGAAAATTCCCATTAAGACAATTCTACGCTAGGCATTTTTTTTCCCTAAACCCTTAATCTTTTTTTTAGAATGGGCTGCAACCATTTAGCAACAACTGTATCTTCTTCATCTCTTAAGCATATTATGTACTGTCTTATGTATTTAGTATTCTCTGTTTTACTTGCCAAAATATCAGCATTTCTGAAAACTCTTTACATTTTTCAGGAATTAATATGACAGTGTACAATTATCCTTTGTTAATAAAAATTAAAAATGCCTGAAAAAGATATTCAGCACTTCAAGCTCGAAATTTAGTTGTGATAATGCAGCTGAAAATAATGAGTTGCAATTAATAATTGCAAGGACGAAATACAGTAAAGGTGAATCTGCTCTTAATACACACAATTCCAAAACAAGCCACAGTTTTCAGAGTCAGCTGTGCTTAACTGCTCAGAGCCAAGCAAAGCCAGAACATAAATGATATTGTTTCAGTTTCTGAAAAGGGTTTCCTCAGTTACCTTTACCTCTTTCAGCCTCAGACCATCTGTGCCTATAATTTTCCATTTCTCCCTCTGGCCTGTTACTGCTTTACGAGCCTTAAAAGCAAATGGAAGGTTTGCAACCACTGTTTCTGACTGGGGGTTAAGTGGTCCCCTTGGTTTCTTTTTCTACTTTCCTTGCTGAATTATTATGGTATTACCTGTTCAAAACGTACATTCTTATGTTATATGAACCAGTGAATACAGAAAAAAAATCATGTTTCTATTACAAATATAATGCAAAAGTATCACAGAAATTAAACTTAAATTAGCCCCAAACACAAATGCACACTTAGGAATGAACTTTTGTTTCTCTCTAATTCTAATTAAAGGAAATATATCTTCCATAATTACAGAAATGTTCTGGATCTGTTTCATGGTTCGAGCTGTTTAGAACAAACAGCTAAAAGAAAGGACTACCACATAGAAGGATCAAGTGAGTGAATAGCCTTTCTTCCTGCAGCACTGTTAAGCTAGTTTCTCAATTATGTGAAATTCAGGAAGCGCACAGTGAGTGTAACCATGGTTGCAGAGCGTTAAAATCCAACTGTGCCACGGGGTTCCAGAGAGACAGATACTTTTTATGGTGCCAAACTGCTGTGTCACGCACAGAAAATTGATGTGCGGCTTAAGAAACAAAGTTCATTAACTTCGAGAGAGAAAAAGGTAACAACTGAATTCAGTGGATGTTAACATTCAGTAGATGATCAAAATGTTTAAGGACATAAACCAGAGAGACATGCAGGTCACATACATGGTATTGTATCCATAATAACAGATGAAGTGATTTCAAAAAGTTTGGCAAACATCAGTGCACGCCAAATTGCTGTTTTGACACGTGGTGTTCTTTTGTCTCGGCTGGAGGAAATGTGCATTACCAGGGTGTCCACCCATGTCACAGCAAAGACAATTCCAGCAGAAACAAGAGACACATGCTTGTGCTGTTTGTTTTTTTTTTGTTGTTGTTTATTTGTTTGTGTTTTTTTGACAAAGGATACTCCTGGATAAGGTGAAATCTGATAATGTCCTTAGGTGAAGTTACCAATTAATTTTCTGCCATTTTTATTCTGTCACTTTGATTTAATTTCACCTAATTTGCCAAGGCTGTTAGCAGAGAAAATACAGGAAGTAATGACTTGAGGAAGTAGTGCTTTGGAAGCCCTTATGACCACCAGAGGGTATGTGGTAATGACCGTACAGAGCTGTCATTAAACTGACCTCCTCTGAGAAAGCAAGTGTCAGCGAGCAATTTACTGTGCCTTAGGTATGTTTCTGGGGAAGGGAATTCCGTGGGAATACTGCTCCCCTGCTCAACCTAAGACTTGTAAAATGGTCAATATTTTTCAGTCATTTTCCTTCTTGGACTTCATAATTTTGTGCTCACCCTTTGACCGAGGGCATGAAAAGGCTAAAGGTGTTTGATTAAATCAGACAGAAACAGGTGAATTGAGACCAATGAAACCAGAGCTATTTCCTTTCCTACTCACAGTCACATGTATTTTCATTAGCCAAGTATCAGATTATGTCTGTGTAAAAAACAGAAGGAGCAGAAAGGCTTATCTCCTCTTGTGCATTTCCAGTGTATGTATTTTCAAACACAAGATCCAAATCTAACTGCAGGCCAGGTAGACTTCTTGTATAAAACCCAGCCCATTCCAGGATGCTGAGGGTGGCTTATGGCTCCCCTTTGTGAAAGGGATGTCCCAAAGAAGTGGGGAGACAAATGCACGGGTTTATGCATGTTCATGTAGCCTAAATTTGGTGCTGTATCATCTTTTTCTTGGCGCCTGAAGCTTGGCGTGATGACTCCACAAAGGCTGCAGCATCCTGCTGTGTTGTTTTTAGCTATCCTACAAACTGTGGCAGAGCAAGCAGAAGACTCATGCTGTTTTAGAGACTGCATAAACTAATTTTAGAAACAGCTTGGAAGGGGAGGATGAGGTTTACAGCAACAACATTGTCTTGTTTCACTACTCTAGCACCAACATATTATAAATATATTTCAACATTTTTAAATAAAGTAAAACCTTATTTAACACTGTCCAGCAACACAGTAGAAAAGAATATTGCAACAATAATTTTCAGTGAAACCTGCTAATTTTGAATCAGAAGAGGCTGCTTCTAAGGAGGAGATAAATACAAATCACAAAAAGCATATGTCATGTTGGCAGTAAGCAAACATTGGCATGTCGGCAAACATACTGGCATTTCCTTTGGTGCTCCTCACTTTCCTCTTGCTATGAGCATTCTTTCTAAGCAGTCAATCAGGGAGAAATCTGTTGCCCTCTAGATATAGCTAGATCTTTCCCTTGCTTTAACCTCTTCCATTAAATGCCTCACAGACCCCTTTCAGCTTGAATGAAAACACTTCACAGGTACTTGAATAGCTCAGAGGATATAAGGGCTCCCATCCCCCCCACCCCTCCCAAATTTAATACCTCCAAAGTATCTACAGATGATGGACTGACTGCTGAAAAACAATCTTATATTCATTTATATATCTTGCATGGTTATTTCTTTTTCCAAAAGAGTAATTTATGAAAACATCCAGAATGCATTTTAGAATAGATGAAGCAAACATATCCCCCTCTTTTTTCTTGTTGTTGTTGTCTGCTTCAATATTTATATTTATATTTATTTGAAATATGTTATTTTGGCTTAAGTAAAAAAGATGTTTGGGACTCGACTGACAACTGGTTTAATTCTACAGAGACATATCAGAAAAATAACATTTCCACACTTGCCACATAGCTAATCTCAAACACATAAAATCTATTATTCATCTCATAGTGACTTGTGACAGTACATGTCACATATGAGCTGTGTGTCAGATGTCCTAAGCTCCTAGACGGCCCAGAAAATTGTGAAGTAATGATTACTCAGTTCTAAAAAGAACTAAAAAGATAATTTTTTTGAGCCTGTGTTGAACAGACAGCATAGTTCTGCATCCCCGTCTCATGCTGTGGACAGAGGTTACTTCCACAGTCCATGGTTATCATGTCATAAAATTGCCTCTCTACAAAGTGAATCTTTTCAGGCTACTGTGCTGACAGTATAAGCAGAAAGGTTTTGAAGGTAGTAAAATACTGAATCTCCATTCACGTTATCCCATGGTCTTGACTGCTTTACAACCACATAATATATTGTACAACATAATTAACTGCTCTTACATTGCTTTCAGTATTTTATGCTCTGTTACTTCATTTATTTTTGAAAACATTTTTATAATTTAATCGTTATAAAATCAGATGATGGGTTCTCGCACATCTGGAAAAGAGGCAGGTTGAACACAATTTTTTAATTAAAAATAATTAGTTGACTCTTTTATGGTGTTTTTTGTAAGCATAAACATAGTGATTATTTTATTCATATTATCATATTACCAGTGGACTAATATTGAGGTTTTTTTATGGAGAGTGTTGAGAATTCTGACTCCAGATAATTTTTTCAAAAGATTTAAGAATATTAAAAAAGAACTGATTGGCCAAAGAGCTTTTTTAAATTGCCCAAACTAGCTCCTGATATAAACACAGATCAGGACTGAGGACTAGAGACAGGACATATGTCTGGTTTTGAACAGAGGCAAGTGCACAAGCATCTGAATTTATCTGTGTTGGTTGCAGGACACCAACAGAAAAACCTGGTGTTTTCAGTGCCCTTGGATGCTGCAGCTCTGCCTGTTAATCCGTGTCTTCTGACAAACAGGGGCTTTCAGAACATAAGCTAAAACTATTGGCAGGCCAGCAGGGATCTTCTGAATTACAGCTCTTGGGATTTAGTCTGGAACTCATTTTTCATCTTTATAAATTTTTTTTAATTGGATGGCATGTGTGCCCAAAGAGGTAATTATTAAAGTGAAGGCTCCTTTATTGGTTGGTGTACCAACTATTTGCATTACTCAACTAGAATGTGGAAAATTAATACTCCTTATTTGCCTAAGGACAGTCAAACCCACAAATCCTTGGGAAGGGTACAGTTTCTATTTTGGCAGCTGTATTGGATGTGGATAAGACCAGCTTCTCCTCATGGAGTTATGTTTTGGCACACTAATAATTCAGAGTCCTCTGAAAGAGAAAGGGGAGCAATTGAGGTAAGTATATCAATAACCCTAAACCTATATAACTAGCTTTTAGGAATTCACCAGAGAGGGAAGACAGCTGATTTGGGAAGAAAAGAGAATTTTACCAACCCATTCCTCACTATGGCACAAAACACTAGCTTATGGTGAAGAGCTGAAGTGCCACCTGTGCCTGTTTTCTGTGTTGTATATGATGCTCACTCGATAAACTGTGGTAAATATTTTCAGAGCAGGCTGGTTGCGTCAAGCAGATTCCTGAGCAGAAGAGGAGTTCATTGCTACTTCATCTGTGAATCCTGAAATATGGAGTGTGAGACTTGCTCTGAGTTCCCCAGCACAGCTACTGCTGAAGCATGGCAGAGCCAGGGGGGTGCTGGGGTGCCTGGGCTCCCTGCATGACTGCCTGCTGCAGCTCCATGTCATCGCTGCAGCGAGTCTGCTCCGCCTGGGACCCTGATGTAGAGCAAGGTCTTGGTCATGATCTCAGGTTCATCCCAGTCTGCTCTGCATATGTTTAAAAAGTCTAGCTCTTTGGAGCTCCTCTGTGGTGCATTTGCAGTAGCTCTGACATGGCTAGCCGAGATCTACTGCATGCTGGCTGAGAGCCTGTAATTTGTGATTGCAGGGACTTAAAACACTCCTGGGCACAGCTCTAGGTGGCTCTAGGTGGCCCGGTAACTTTTAATGGTGAGTATCTATCAGGCGTAAGCGTCTCTAGAGCAGGCAGTAGCTGAGCAGGGTGTTTTGAGCTAGGCTGCAAATTGTGCTTGGAGCCTCTGAATTTATTTCTTGGATCTGTCTTTTGCTTCTTCTCAGCTAAGTTGGTATTTGATATTTTAAGATGCTCTAAGGGAATCTTAGATTTTCTTTTGGGTAACAGATGAATTGATTGAAATGACAGTAGAACTGTGGGTGGCTAAATCATGAGTCAAGAGGTATGTTTGAAACTGTACCTGATATAATCATTGGACATTTTATCCAGAATACTCCTGTTTTTAAAAATATTTTCCACATTGCCTCATTTAATACTCTAAAAGTTTTAACGGAACTGAATTGGTGAATGAAATTCAAAAACCAGTTGAAAATTAAACACTTTCTATCAAGGCAGTGATCACTTTAGGCTTTAAAGATGATAAGTTTAATGTTCTAATCAAAGGAAAATGGCATAAAGGTTCATATGCAATGCTATATAAGCAAAGATTTTGATTGTTCTTCACAAAATAATCTCTATCCCAGTTAAAATGATTATGAGCTGTATTTTTCAAAGAGCAGCCTAATTTTCTGAATTTCTTAGTAAAAATCTGGAGGTATTTATACTTTTTGTCTGCTTTCATGCCAGCTGAAATCTCATAATTAGACACTACCATGTTGCTTAAATTTATGTATATGTTTCACAAATACTTAATGTACCTTGCAAAATACATATACAAATATGTATATTTGTATATATATATTCATCTTAATGAATTCAGTCTGTAAGTAAAGCAGAAATGAATTATTGTATTCTTTATTGTCCTGAACTTTCTAAGACTTAGAGGTAGTTAGCTCAGCCTAATGCCTTTGCTAAGCAAAGTCCTTCCCCTCTGGTATTTCCCTGAGCCATTAAAGTAGGAGCAAGAATGATATCATAACTATCTAATATATATTCACATATATATCTAATTTCTTGCCTTTCCAGAATGAAAACTTTGCCAATATATTATAAACAAAAGGAACTACCTCTAAAATGTGAATTGCGTCCAGGGCACTAAATTGTGCAATTTTCTCCATGCGCAACAGGCTCCAACATCTGATCCTTACTTCCTTGGAGTTTGACTCAACACTGATATTTTCATTGAGTTGTGGCTCACAGTGTCTAGGAAGAATCAGCAACTGAACCTACATTGCTTTTGTAGGAAAGTAAGTTAGAACAGGATGGTCCAATAAAGTATTAGTTACTAAAAAGGAGTTGGTTATGATGTTTTATGCCTAGGAACAGTTATCTGCATGAATATTTCATTAACATGCTTTTTACAGCTATCACAGAGATTATAGGTAGCTGTTGATTAGACCTCCTGCAACACAGTGATTATGTTTCAAAAGCAGCCAGATATCTCATGCCTGTGGTGGGCAATCACTATTTCTGATTTTTATCAGCTTTCAAGAGTAATCAAGTCACAGTTACCAAGTGGTATAGCTGCCTTGCTGACTCAGAGTTGCCTTCTATGTATTTTAATGATGTTATGATCCCACTCACTTCTTGGGGTGCCAAAAACCCCTTTACTGAGTTTTTCAATGCTTGTTTTATTAGGTATGTCGGTTCAGTTTAAGTAGTCATACACAAAAGCCTTTCACTTACATGCACACCAACAGGTAGCAAAGACCTTAATGATCATAGATTTTAAGCTGTAGTTGGTAATGAGTGTAGAGTGCAGGAGAGGGCATAAAACTTTGTAGTAGTTAAGATTATTTTTACTTTGGGAATGTTTTAATTTCAGGAGTTAAAAAAAAAGCTTTTAAATTGACTTTTTTAATGTCAATTTAACTTTAATGTAGTGCTACATTTTTAAGTGTGAATAGAGGGGGTGGGCAGAAATGACATCTGAAGATGAAAATAAAAAGTAAATACCAATTATTTCAGTTTTATAGCCGTCATAAAAATATAACATAGCAGATGCTTCCACGGCATCTTCTAAAAGTTGGGTGTTTATTGTGTGCATATGTTCAACATCGAACATAACTAATTTTCCTCTGTTCATCTCAAATTAAGGGAAAAGTCGAGCATCAGCAACTCTATAGACAATGACAAAAACGAAGCCTAAAAAATGCAAGGAAATGCAAAATAAGATGAAGCAAGAAAACCAAAAGGGGTGAGTATGGAAGAGATATGGCAAGTTCAAACCAAATAGAGATAAGAATAAAAAGCTATGCAAAATAAGTGGATGAAAATGTTAGATATTGACGATGGAAAAAGATTTTAAAATACAAGAAAATTTTTAAATACAGCACACTGGTCTCTGTTGTGATGGGAACAGAGCTGCTAAATAGTGACTGCCTATGGCAGATAGCTGAAACTCACTTCCTTTCTCCCTATGCTGTCAGGAGGGAGTTGCTCATGAGTTGTTTCCCAGTGATATTAGAAGAGTTTGATCCTGATATGATGGGATTTGCATAAGAGAGAAAAAACAGCCTGATGAAGTTTTGTCTGTGTGCAGAGGAGGAAAATGTTTGAGAACTGCCCCACAATTTGAAATGTCCATTGTTTCTGGATTCAGGAGGGTAATTTCCTCCCTGTAAAAGAGACCCTGCAAGTGTTGCTGCATCCTTGAAATTTATCACCAAAGGCTGACGTGTAACAAAGGCACAGAGCCACAGAAACCAGTCTTATACCAGCTTCTAACTGTGTCTGAGGCACATGGATTGCTGCCATGTTAAAAATCTCGTTATAAAGCTAGGAAGGGTGCTTCTGTGCTGGCTCACAGACTGTGCACAGCATTTCACTGGTGAGGTAGTTATACTACAAATGATGTCCGGGTCCAGTCTAACATCTCCACCCTAGTGCTGTGTGCTGTGTAATGTCCCTGCTTTTCCAGCTACTGGGAAAGAAATGGTGCTGCAAATGTGTTGCATGGCCAGAGTTACCCTCGTAGAGAGAGATATCTCTGTGATCTAGCACTTCTCAGTGGATATAAATCTTCTGCAAGGACATTAGGAGCTTGCATATGTATGTACCTGGACATTGCTCCAGTAACCAGAATCTTCAGGGTCTCAGAAGCATGAGTTCAGATCTCTTTAGCATAACTTAGCTTTTTGCCTTAATGTAGAATTTCACTACTCTTGCTTTTAGTCCTAGCAAGAAAGAATGTCTCAGTTAGCCATAAAAAGAGAATGGAACATATGGAACCAGTTTTTTTAAGTGATTTTGATGGACATTTCACAACAGTCTATATTACTATTTACTCCCCAACAGGAGGAAGGCAAAGATGTGTGGGTGGATGGCAGTCAAGACTGTGGGTTTATCAGCTTGGCAGACTGCAGTATGGTGCAGTGCTACTGCGGATCACCTCAGACAGGCTCATTCACACACCCAGGTTTTAGCCACAGCAGTGTGGAACAGAGCATCACCCCCTTTTCCTCACAGGGAAGTGCAGTGGAACACTGTTGGCTAAACTGGTGCGGGTCGTGCATTGTGGTGGTGGACTGTGCCTCCAAACTGGTGTGTAAGTAAATGTGCACTGCACATGCATTATTAAAAACCAGAATATCAGTAATAAGTCACTCAGTATAGAGCAGCAGGAACATTCAGGCAAAAATGATGAATTTTACTTAAGACAAGATTTAACCTGTGTGATCTGTTTGATTCCCAGGTAATAAGCCTCAACAAAAACAGGTGGCATGACTGGCATACTGTTCAGTAGCCTAGCAAGGACTAATGACTAAATGCACCTTGAACATAGGATTACCCACAATCCATTCTGCATGTTAGGTTGACCCTTCTGAAATAAGGTTGATGGAGCTTGGAGGATGCAGACCTTGATGCTGAAAGCCTTGGGATTTACTGGAGGAAGAACTAAAAGGGCTTTAGTCTGCTCTGGGATGTCAGTCTTTGACCTTATTTAGCAATAAATGAAGACAAGGTCAACAGAAAGGAAAGAGGGACTAATTCATGATATTCAGCAGAGACCTTGAATGAATTCTGTGGTACTGAAGTTACTCTACTGCATTCAACCTTATTGAGAATTCTGTATTCAGAAGATAAATATATACAAGACTTCTGGGTCTGAGTGTATTACAAGCCATTTATTTCATTCCCTTGCTAAATGTTTTAAAATAAGATTAAAGACCCTTTTTAAGATGGCTTTTTACTGAGCTGATGTGTAATTCCTTTCAGGGTGTGAAGTGCCTTGATAAGCTTCTGTGACAAGGGACTTTATAAATTAGATTGTATTATATACAAACACAATACAATTTGTAATGGAGAGGTAGTCTTGTCTCTTTGCTTTGCTTATACTTTACACTTCTTTTAAGTTCAAATGCTTTATTCAAGCCAACTCCAACTTCAGAATTAGGTATTGTGACACATTCTTTTAAGAACATAGAGCTGTGCTTTTTTATTCAGTTAGTTTAAAACAATTGTCTCAAAGGTAATGTCATAAGATTTCGACAACTAAAATTGACATGAAAAAGCAGTTAATTTTGAGACCTGCATATGATTATGACCTTTTATTTTGTGGAACATATTTTACTTCTTATCTGCTACCACATCTGTTCTTCTAGTATGGGATTGGCAGAAGCAGCATGGCCAGTACGTCAGTAAAACTGAGTTCTATATTTACAAATTTTATGCCTTTTTTGTATATTCACAAGGTAACAGCATCTGATCTGGTGAGATTTTTTCACTTGTTTCATTTTTTGGAAGGCAGTAGGTTAATTTTTCAAGTTTAATGTCTCTACTGTCCTTGGAGACATGGATTTTAATTTTTCAGTGGAAACTAATCCCCAAAAGAGAGACTTTAAAATTAGCTCTGTCAATAACATTAAAAAAAAAAATCATGCCTAAAATTTTTACCTTTCCCTGCATAACTAATAAAGATTCCAAATTGCTTTTCCATGAATTCAATGAATTCTGGGGTCAGCATTCATCGGACTTATATCTTTTGCAATGTCCCAGTTTGCTGTCTCATTCTCCTTTGAATATGTATTTTAGTGGTACCTGTGAGTAATACTGAGAAAGTGATTGAATGTATGGCTGATGACACTGTTAAAATAACTTTTCCCACTTTGTACTGGTAATGCAGATGAGTTGGGGAAGGAGGATTACTTTCAGTTTATAGAACAAAGCCCAAGGTCTTAAAGTCATCACCTGTTGGGAGCACTATGAATTCTCATTTATCTACTTCACCACAGTAAAAAGCTGGTATCAAGTACTTAAGCAACAGCTCCTAAAATTAAAAGTCTAAATAGAGGACTAATTGCTTTTTTGTCTTATTTTAAGGCAATAGACAGATGGAAGATCTATCAAAGTTCATTAAAAAACTGCCAAGGTTTCAGCATTTGTTGCATATTGAAACAGGAGCTGTAGACACTGACATTTCTGAGAGGAAATCTCTTTTCAAGATTTTCCTTTGCATTATTTGTCTCATGTGAGCCATACAATAGAATTCTTAACCAGTAAGTGTGATGTGTGGCATACATCATCATCATCTGGGCATTTCTGAGCTTAAACCTCCTCACCCAAAATGTAACAATTTGTAGTGGTAGAGTCTTCACTTCACAGTCCATATTCTGACCCTTCAGCTCCTCAGTCAGCACAACAGAGAGATGTCACAGCATCATGGCTGATCAGCCCTCTCTGCCTACAGCTGCTCTCCCTCTGCACACATGCATGAAAATCACGTTTAGGTTTTCCTTCTGCATATGGGTACAAAAGGGATAACAGCATGCTGAAATTTCAGAAGACTTTGAATGGTGATGTTACAGCAACAGCAGGAGTTCTGAATCTTATAGCTGAGATTGTAAGATGCTGTGGTGAGTGGCTGTGATGAATCTACCATTTGTATTTGGTGAGACAAGGTAATAATTTGAAGCAGCACTTGGTTATTCTTGGCCTTTTTTTAGAATTAGTTCTGATAGCAAAAAAACTTTACAGCTTGTCCATTTAGCTTTGGGTGGCAGAACTTGAGTATAGGAAAAGAAAAAGGTCTATATGCTCTTAAGGAATATCAAAGAATTTTCCACTTGCTCAGAATACTGAAGAATGTGTCAATGTTTGATTTTGGTAAGCCATAAGTAGGAAATGTTTTCCTGGCTTACTTAAAATGGACCTTTATTTTGTGTTCACATCTTGAAGCTTTAGACAGTCAGCTCAAAGCAATACTCTTATTTCAGATCCTACCAAGCAGATCTCACCCTTGATAATCTGTTCTATATATCTTTCATGCTCAGAGATCTGTGCAGAAAAGGTGAGCAGGGTAATGGAGTTAAGATCAGCCATGTAGATCTGAAAGAATAATGTTGTCTTTAACAAATGCTCTAGCCTGTTTCCATTTTTTATTTGCTGAGGAAGAGCATACATTTAGAAGGCTTGAATTTTTTCCAAGATGGTGTATTTTCCTAAAGCCTTAGCTTGTAGATGTTGAGCTCTTGTTCGTGTAATTTAAAATGCAATAATGACAGGAACAGAAGCAAAGAGAATTAGCATACATTGATTATGCATAGTCAATAATGAACTTTAAGCACTTTGTGAATAAATGTGAGATAAATGCCACACACACAGCACTTAGTAACAGCATGAAACAATAAAGTAAGAAAAAAACACTAAATAGGAGTAAATAGAAGCAATGAAGGACATAAGGTTATAATTTAAATAATTGATTAGGGGATTCAAGGTATTCCATTTAACATGTAGAGACTCAGGTTTAATTGAGTCTCTCTTTCATGGGAAAGCTGTGAATTTAAAATGATCCCAGTGTCTTGCATTAGTAGCCTTTAATGCAACCTTAAACAAAATATCTTTTAAAGAAGTAGTTGGGAAAACACAGCCATGGTAGATGGCTTAGAATATTGCTCAAGCTGAATTAAAGTTACACAGACCAGGGAGACTTCTGAAAGATTTCACATGTTGCAAACTCCTATGATTGTAGAACAGTGAAAAAACTGAATGGACATACAGGAAGGCTGCTGTCTATAAAGTGACCTCTGCTTCCAAGTATCACACAATTCTGCCTTAGGAGAGTTGTAGGAATATTATAGGTGGATATGAGACAGGGTGTCTGCACAGATTTTTTTAAAAGATTAAAAGAGGGCATTTAGTCCCTCTCTGCCCATATATAGGAATAAGTGACTGTTGCATTTTTTTTTTGTACTAACTCATAAATGGCCAAAGAGCTAAAGAAGTGTTATGACATTTTTTTTTTGTGCAGACTATTCAAGCTGCAGTCGTTATATTGACATTGATATTGGCTAACTAAAAACATATCTATTTATACATATGCAAAAGGTTGAGTCATTTCTTTGTCTAGACTGTCTGGCTGATATGAAACATCTGCAACTTATATCTTGCAATTGTCTTGCAACAGAGTCATGTGGCTAATCTTTATTAATTCTAGAATCTATTCTAGAGCTATGTACTTTTTTCCTTAGGTCTGTAGTCTTTTGACATTTATTTGATTTCCCCTCTACTGGTCACATTTGCATGTTATTACTTTCATCAAAGTCCACCAGACACCAGACCATTTCTTCTTTCATGAAGCCTTATTTCAGTTTCTGACTTTGTCATTCAAAATACAGGTACTTCAGGCTTGATCTCATTCACAAGTTTTACAAGCACGCTGGGCAGTTTAAATTGATTACATCATTCAGAAATGATTAAATTAATTAAATTAATTTTGCATATGGTTATGAGCTGGGATGAAAGGAAGTCAGAAATTTTTATGGAATTTTATGGTAGTTAAGATTAATATCTTATCCATTCATTCCAAAAATACCATTTACTTAAAATTATAGGAACTTAACATTAACCTGTGCAAGAAATAAAAGAAACACATTATATAATATTATTATTTAAATTTTCCTTCCTATATTTAAAATCATTCAAGAATAGATTTTAGTTAGTTTTTGAAATGGTAGCTGAGTAAAAGGTCATGAACAATACAATGCTAGTAATTTACAGAAAGAATTTATATCTGGGAGTCGAAGTGTCCTAAGTAATTTTTTGTTAAACTGGACATGAGGAACATGATCCATGACTGGTATAAGTATCATAAACTTTATTTACTAGCCTGTGTGATCCCACTTATATACACAAAACTGAATAAATCTCCAGTGAAGCAGTTTTGGTATTATCTTTATTTTTAATTTAATTTTAACATCAGTAGTTTAACGGGAAGTGGTTTGTGAACAAGTATTGAATCATTGTTAAAACTTATATTGAAAGTGTATCAAAGTGGAAAGACAATGAAATTTTAAAACTGATATCAAAGAAGGTTTGATTTTTTGGTAGTAAATAATATAAGCCAGAGAGCAAAAATACTAAAAATAAGAAACCCCATCTTTTTAAATTCATCATATTGGAATTGATAAAGGCATATTGTCACCAGCCAAATTAAGGAAAGCTTCTAGGAGCCATCAGTGAAAGATATGAAAGGCAGAAAAACAAGGCTCTGTTAGTTCTGGAGAAAACTATGAAATGCATTCTCTTTTATCTGTTTAAAAATTGTGGGAGTTTTGTAATTTTAAAGTTGAATAAAACTTTTGAAATGCACATCTCATTTCATATTTATCCCTGCTTTGAGTTGGGAACTGGACCAGAGAACTTCCAGATGAACCTTGTAATCTTATCCAATGTACTAGATCTGTGGTACAGAGGCTAGAGGTTGTTCCATCCTCCACCAGTTGGGTTGTTGCATTCCTAGGGTGAAATTCCTGTAAAATCATGGGAATTCTTCCTGTGCTTACTCCAAGATGAGAAGGAATTATTTATGAGATTGTTTCTCTTAACAGGCAATGATGCCTTGTCACTTCCCTGGAAAACAAATCAAAACTAAACAAAACACAACACAACACACAAAAAAGGTTATTTTTCACTTAGCATACCAGAAAATTTTGGAGGGGGTTGGGGTGGGGGGCCTAGAATGGAGGAATTTTGATAGGGAAATGTAACATAAGGTCAAGAAATTTTAGTAACGAATGGTTGCTTTATTGTAAATTAGAGGAGGAAAAGCTTTCCTAAACTATCATCTCATATGTATAATTTTTGAGGATAGCTGTAATTTGTGAGCTCTCTATTTCTGAGTCTCCCAAGCTTTTTTGCATAAAATCTCTGCTGTGACAAAATTTGATAGGAAGTCTACACCCAGTGATGCCTTTCCTAGATACGCTCAACAAATTCTATTGCCTAAAACACCTCTGAAAAGATGTTTTAGGCAATAGAAATTGGCAAAAGTCGATAATGTGTTGTAAGGAGATTCATTTTAATTGTATCTAGTTATGGTATCTACACCTTCAAAGCAAAAGGGTTGCATAGAAAAATGGTTCATTTTGACTAAACAAGTAGTTTTTAATCTACTAGAGATCTATAGTTCAGTGGAAGCTACAAATTAAGCAGGAATTTTTGGTTTGAAGTCCTTCAAGTAAAACAGTCCCTGTGGGTTTATTAAAGTTAAACTTAAGAGAGAGAAATATTTGAAGACTGCAATTCCAAATTCAATTCTACAATAGTATTAGCTTTTCAAGTTTCAGGAAGTTTGTCAATATACTAATAGCTTCTATCTACAACAGGAATAAATTGAGGAAAAGAAATATGCTTCTTAGTACCAGAGTGGCCTTTTTTCTTCCATGAATTTTTCATAGACTTATTTCTAACTAAAGATAGCATGGGTAGTTTTGTCAATCAAATTTTGCCTTCCACCCTGTCCCATTTGGTATTTCCAAGGTAGCTTGACAAAAAAGAAGGCTGTACAATTTTGTAGACATAAAATAACAACAACAATACCATCACCACCAATCATCACCAAAAGATTTATAAATCTAATGATTATGGAATCTAATTACAGGAATGCTCAGGATTAATATTCAGTTTTTATACGAAGCATAGAAAACATATGTATAATGTGTTCCTCTATCAGTAAAAATATGACTTTATGTGGCTTTTATGTCTTTTTAGACATAAAAAAACCATAAAAGCCACATTAAAAAAGCCCCAAAACCACCCTAGAAAGATGAGCAATTGTATCCAGAGAAGATAACTGCAAATTCCAGTGATTTTGAAAAAGAACATGGTAAAAAAAAAGAGAAAATTGCATGAAGAATGCTCTTATTTTGTTATTATGAGTTTACTAAAAGCTCTCTTTTTTCCCACTTTCATACCCCGGCATGTCAGTGATAAAAGTGTCTGTATCCTAATGCTCGGGTGTTACATTCTTTGTTACAGTAGCCAACACAAGATCCCTTGAAGCACTGCTTGAACTGTATGACTGTACCTTGGTACATAATTTGAAATCTAATTAATGTGTACAGACATTTTAGTTGCTTAAATTTACAAGTCCAGCTCTTCTGAAATTTCTGGTTCAGGAGAATGCTCAGAAGAATCACAGCAGCCTCTCTTTATGCAGGGTGAAGCACCAGTTCTCCTCAGTTGCCTAATTTGCTCTGGATCACAACAAGTGATGGTTGTGTGCCCTGAAATGAGAATTTACTTTACTTCCAAATGTTTATTTGGTCTAAAACACATGTAGAGACGCCTGTGAATGAATGTTTTGAAACATCTGGGAAAAAAACCCCTTTCGCCTGCTCCAAAAATATCCCCCAACAACCCAAAGAGGAATATGTGTGCAAAGTCTACCTGAGTAAACTGAGCCAAGACTGAAAAATATTTATGTGTTTCTTATTTGAATTCACTATAAAACACTTGTCTCAATCAATTGCCTGAGGGTCAGTTTTTAATATTCTCTTTTGTAGGCTTTGCTTATGTTTAAGAAAAAATAACATCTGCTGACTGCTGCTGTTTCACCAAGGATCATCCTCAAAAACTTTTCATTTTCAGTGATATCTAACTACAGTCAAGCCTGTGTTTGCACTAATCTCTAAAGTACATTGCAAATTTAGAGAGAACATTGTTTTGTTATCTAAAGCAACCATAAAACTCTTAAAGGTGACCATTATAGATTGCACACCAAAATGCTTTCAGTTCCTATTTGTGTCCTTGTTGTCAGCAAAGATGTTTTCAGAAAAGTAATCAATATTAGGCCCTCTAGTCCCCACCTTCTAATTATCTAATTAGGCACAGAAATGTAACACAAACCACCAGGCTTTTTTTTCTTTACTTTTCACAGTTACTTATTTCAGCTCTTCTCCCTAAGTAGGGTTATCTTGTTCTCTAAATTTTAATTTATTAAGTGTTTCACCTGAAAGCAATCACCCTTGCAGTCAATTCCCAGAATAAAACATCTGCCTTTTCAATTCAGACAGCTTATAAATGAAGAAATACACCAGGGACACAGAATCATGTTCTCTTTCAGAATGTAGAGGTGTTTTACTCAGGTGGTATTCCAGCACCAGTCAACTTGTTCTGAATTATGAATAAGCTTATTATTGAACTGGGCTGTGGAAAACACAATTAGCATACATTTCTTCAGCTCACTTCCTAAGTTTCTCATGTTTCAGATCTTCTTTATTAATTCTTTTTCTTATACTAATTGACCTTTACAGGGGCTACTCGAGACTTAGAAGTCTTTTGACTGAGAGTATTTCCAGACCTAAAATTTTCTTGAAGCATATTTAATCTTGAATGCACAGTTGTGGTTTTAGTGCTATCTGAAAAATTGTGTCTTAAAATTCTGTGAAGTTGAATTCTTAATAAATTATTCGTATTGACACCAGAAGGTTCTATCTTGCATTTGAATGTCTTCTTAATGTTTAAAGGTAAAATTGGTACACAGGACAAATTGTATAAAAGCAAAATAATCCAAGGAATTAATTTTCATAATATAATATGAATGAAAAAATGACATTTACATGTTAGACACAACTGCAATTTTCTTTGATTTACAAATCAATTTACATTTACAATCTTTTTTTCTCCTCTGTGCATGGATTGAGAAAAAACAGGCAAACACCTTACAAATACAGAAGTACATATTTGAAGAAGAACAATATACAATACACAGAGTGATTTCTAGTAATTCTTAGTTAAGCCTGCTTCCAGCATTTTCATTCTAATACACAGGAAATGCATTACTTAAAGCAGTACATTCACAATTTTGCCTTCTCCAGTATGGAAGGCAAACTTGAATCTCGCGAACAGGAGATAACAGGAAATATATTGAGGCCAACTGATATTAAAATGTGCCATGATGTTGGGATGAAACTTGTAGTCTCTCTTCTTCTGGGGAGGCAAATTTCTACAATCAGTGTCTTTTATCTACATGGCAGATTTTTACTGTTACTTTCTGTCATCTTTGTGAAGTGATAGGAGCTTTAAGGACTCATTTCTTTCACCTTTCATCATTATTTTCCTTAACATACTCAGTGATCCAGAAAGATTTTTAAAAGAAAGTAGATGCCAATAAGTATGAGTATTTTTTGACTAATATAACTTGTAAAATATGACATGAAGGATTAAAGAAAAAAAAAATCTTTTATCAATATTGTCTGCAGCTACATATTTTCTGTGCTAGATATTGTTGGTTATGGTTTTAAAAAAGAAATGACAGAAATATTTAGATGAGTCCTTACCCTACCAAGACATTCAAATTATAAAATCATGCAATATTGCTAGTCTCACCCAAAATTTTTTTATAATATTTGGATCTTCTTACCAACAGTGAAAAGTAGTATGAAATAAAATTATAATTACATAGTTGTTTTTACAGGTATCTGATTTTGTAGGGTAGACTAATTCTTTCCCTTCAGATGATTTTAGACCAGTTTTCCAGAGAAAAGTGAACAAATCAAACTAAGAAACCTGACTTTTCTCTCACTCTTAGCAAAGGAAATGTGGAATCAATGGAAGGCCAATAACAACAGTTTATTAGAGATTTTTTATTAATTTTGCAATGATTTCTGAACATCTTGCTTATGCAGAAGCTCTGACCAGACAGTTTTATCTCTGGGATGATTAGAGGATGAATTCCAAGAAGTGTTCTGCCACTCCTGTGGATATGACCAAACATCATGTGTATGTGTGCATGTATCTTTCTCTTCTTCACACTGCCTTACTTCCATACCTCACTGCCTCATACCCTCAGATACATGCAAACACCACCTAAAACCTCTTGAAAAAGAAATGAATTAATCAGTTACAAATGTCTTCCATGCATTAACTTGGTAGGATATTTTCCTCAAGTGCCATTTGGGAGCAAAACATGCTGTTCCTGCAGAGATATGCAGAGAGAGGGAGATGGTGCTCATACTTCATGTCAAAGGGACAGCCAGCAGAGTTTTGGTATTTTCTGAGCTTCCCAGAATCAAAAAGTAAGATCGCTCAGTTTTGATGCAATTGCTTCTAGAAACAGCACTGCAGAAGTTCAGATGCACATCTTCAACCAGCTATGAGTCACCTAGGAGTGTTTTCCACATATTTTTATTTTAGAAGCTAGCCAAATCTGCTTTTTGCCATTACCCATGATTAAGTATTAACAATAGGTAGCAAGGGAGTTGTAGAATCTCTGTATGCCAACTTATTTCCTTTACTGTGCTGTTTCATAATGCCAGATGCAACTGAGACAATGCCACTGAGGTGCAATTTGACAAGGAAACATTGAAAAATTTGACAATTAAACATTGCAAAACATGATTTCACCCTGTTAGAGCATGAAAAAGAAATTCACAGAATAGCTGTGCTACCCCTTCAGAAGATACTGCTATACTGAAAAATCTGAACTTTGGGTTTCAAGGCATGTAGCATGGTGTCAAATCTTACTATTATCTAGTATTGATCACCACAATGTTACTGTTATCGTAACAAAAGACACAGACTCCAAAGGCTGAGTTTGCAGAAATTCAACCTTTACTACAAATTCTTCTTCTTTTATATAGTGTTCAGATCCAGATGGATCAGATTGGTCAATTAATCAATATATTTCACTTGGTTGGCTAGCTTAACGTCCTAGAACAAGAAGATAGAGAGTAAGAAAAAACAGCACCTGCAGGTTGTTTAGACTAAAGCTATCACTGTTTGTTTAAAACTGCTCAGAGTCTCAGAAGCCGATCCTGGGAAAACTTTGTTTCCTCACTCTCTGACCAAGCTGTGGTAACCACACCACAATGCTTTAACATACCCAGAAGAGTGATTCTGCATGACAAATGTAAACCTGAGCTTCTACAGATCTCAGTATTATGATGTAGCTAATACCAAACAGTAATAATATTTTGCATTGCTGATGCTCACCAGCAAGCCTCACCTAAACTTCAATAACAACTTTATTTCACACAGATTTTGAGGATTGAAAATCTGTTATATTGCAATGAGAGTGAGTCTTTTACAAATGTTTCCAAGGAAAAAACCCTCAGGCATAGAGAACAAGATGGATCACCTAGAATAGCTCATAACATTTGTGACAGTCTTATAGAACTTGGATCATGGTCTCTGAGTTATATCTGTCCTCTGAACTGGTAACTCACCCATAGTGCTTTTACTGCCAGACTCTGAATCTCTATTTATTAATTAATTGAACCCATGCACATATGATTAAAAATTTTCAACCTTATGATAAATGAGTGATAAATTTCTGCCATGTATGAGTGGGAAAAATGATTTCATAAGGTCCCATATTGAAATTGGCATGCTTCCCCAGATCTGAAAAGGTATTTTATCACTTAGTAATCCAATGATCAAGTACAGGAGACAATATTTTTTCTGCCAAAAGAGCATTAACATTTTTAAAATGGAGAGGACTGTGAACAGTCTAAGAGAAGCAAAAAACACCTGCTTACTGAATAAGGTCTGGATCAATAATATCTGGGTGGTTTTTTTCAGGGAAGGCAGACTAACAATATACAGCATTTGGAGAGTTTTGGTTATATGGCTCAGATAAACATCTATAGCTTGCCAAGTGCTTGAGAAGAAGAGAAAATAGAGTTGTATCCTGGATTAAAAGTGATTTTCTTTCTTTTCTGATATTTGCATCTTTATGCATTTTTCACTGTGTTTTTGATGTAGGATTTTATAAAGAAGCAAGCATATTTCCTTTTAGTCTAGTAAGGCTGCAGGCTGACCTTGGCTGGACACCAGGCACCCACCAAAACTGCTCTGTCATTCCACTCCTCGAGTGGATACAGGAGAGAAAATGTAACAAAAGATTCATGGGCTGAGATACGGACTGGGAGAGATCTCTCATCAAATACTGCCTCTGGTGAAACTGACTCAACTTAGGGATATTAATTGAATTTATTACTAACAAAATCAGAGCAGACTGATGGAAAGCAAACTAAATCTAAAAACACTTCCCCTCCACCGCTCTCTCCTTCCCAGCTCTACCTCCTCCTCAGTGCTGCAGGGAGACAGGCAATGAGGGTTATGGCCAGTTCATCACAGGTTGTTCCTGTCACTGCTCAGCGAGAGGAGTTGTTCCCCTGCTCCAGCATGGGGCCTCTCCCATGGGAGACAGTTCTCCATGAACTTCTCCAGCATGAGTCCATCCTGTGGGCAACAGTTCTTCATAATGTGAGTCACTCTTGCATGGGGTGCAGTTCCTCAGGCAAAGCCTTCTCCTGTGTGCATCCCCCTACAGGTCACAGCCCTACAGGTTCTACCAGGAAACCTGCTCCAGCATGGGATCCCCTCTCTGTGGGTGTGCAGGTCCCTGCCAGGAGACTGATCCAGCACAGGCCTTCGTGGGTCACAGCCTCCTCTTGCCTGCTGCAGTGTGAGTCTGCTCCACAGCCTGCAAGTGGATCTCTGCATCCCTGTGGTCCTCCATGGCCTGCAGGGGAATTTCAGCTCTGGCATCTGGAGCATCCCCTGCCCCTCCTTCCCCACTGACCCTGGCGTCTGCAGGGCTGCTTCTCTCACACATTCTCAGCCCGCTCTTCCCTGGCTGCAAATACATCTGTGCAATTACTACTTTTTCTTAAATATGTTATCACAGAGGTGTTACCACCACTTCTAATTGACCCAGCCTTGGCCAGCCCATCCGTCTTGGAGCTGCCTGGCATTGGCTCAGCTGGATATGAAGGAAGTTTCTGGTAGCTCGTCACAGAAGTCACCCCTGTAGCCCCTCCACTACCAATGCAAATCCAATACAATGGCATCTTTAGTGATAAAATCATAAAAGTAGGATAAGACTCAGAGAAACTGAGATAATGTTTGTTAGAGTTTTGGACATTTCAGGCAGAGCTGAATACTAAAGTTCAGTGATCCAGGATTTCCAGAGGAAAAGGGAGCATAACTCTGCATCTGTGCAGGTATTTGAGAAACATCATTGCAGTGTTCTGGGTAGCCTTGATCTAAGACACCACACTTGAAATTAATTTATGAAAGTAAACAACCATTTTCAAGGTTAAGTGTAGCTTCTGTCCTGA
The DNA here is from genome assembly GCA_013397155.1 of Irena cyanogastra. Taxonomy (NCBI): domain Eukaryota; kingdom Metazoa; phylum Chordata; class Aves; order Passeriformes; family Irenidae; genus Irena; species Irena cyanogastra. The sequence continues at coordinate 151,968 of VWZV01016146.1, read as the reverse complement.
GAGTAGCAGCAATTAAAGAAGCAGTCTGAGAGGACTTTCCTGAAAGAATACTTAGCTGCTGGTTTGGGCAGGAGTAAATAGTCACCTACTCAGTAAGCTTGGGAAAAAACTACTTCACTGGAGGTATATCTGGAACTAAAATGCCAACTTTAACAGTAGAGTGAATCCAGGCTGTGACACAACAGTGGAGTTTCTGCAAATTTGAAGGCCCTTTTTATTGTGAGGCACTACCAAGGACTGTTTAGTCTGTCTCGACTATTCTCAAAGTGAAAAAAAAAGTGATTTAAAACAAATGCTAGGTTCATTTATCCTGAGCTGTTACATACATCCCAGCTTTTTGCTGTGTCATCATGAGACTTACAGAGAGCTTGGACCTCTACAGGAAATGTCTTTTATAATCAGAACCAGGAAAGACACAAAGTCTGAATTTTCATTAAATAATGCAATGTATTTCTGTGAGACTGAAGGTACTGAGAACAGGAATTTCCAGCCCACTACTCAGTGTCTGTTGATAGCACTGAAGATTTTACCTGTGGAATTCCTTACTTTAACGTGTCTGACATATCTTCAGTGTTAGTAAAATGATTAGAGGCATACCAGATGTCTAGAGAGAAAAGGTGAGCTCTGAGGTCAGAACATCTTCCCCTTCACTTTTGTTTTAATATTATTTTGAGTTTGGGTTTTCCCTTAATAACAGAGCAAAACTTCTGTTTCTCTAAATGCTTTCAGAGCTGTCTTTTCTGATTCATGAGTTGTCCTTTTCTCCTCCATTCCTCTCTCCTTCCCTGAAAATTAACTGCCATATGTGTAGGAAGAGCAGTGTAGGGTACCAGGGATAGGCTGTAGAGGCAGACCAGGGAATCCTCTTGGTGTGTAGATTGAGTCTCCTGCAGAAGCAAAGCATGTTTTTTCCACCTGGATAGGGTGAGAAGAGAATGTTTCATTCCCTTGCCTTTTCCATTTGCTAAATTTCTCTCCTTTACTTATTCTCAGTATACACTATAAAAAGATACCATCTCACCCCCTGAAGTCACTGCAATTTCATGTTGGGTGAAAAGATTCCTGTGTGCTCCCTCTGAGATTCAACTCATTGTTTAAGGTGGTGCAACCATCTAAGATGTCATATTAGTGTGAAATTTAAACCCTTACACTTGTAACTACATTAGTTTTTTGCATTATGTCTCTCATCTTGATTACATCTTGAAATTTTTTTTTCCTGTTCAACCTATAGACAATGTCTTTGAGCACCACAGGAACAAAATTTGAAGTAGATATTCATACTGTCCTGAATGAAAATGGTTATACAGGCAAGATGCATTGCAGCAAACACACTAATTTGGACTTAGCTCCTGATCTCTTTGTTTTATTGCCAAGAGTAATAATAATTGCAGAGCTTGTAGTACTGCGGCTCTTAGCACCCTGGCTGAACAGAACAAAACCATAGTGTTGGGTTTAGGGAAGACAGTAGAAAGCTAAACTCCTGCCTGACTTCCCTCTTCTCACAAAAAGGTATCCTGATATTATCCTCCTCTCTCATAATTTTCCTTATTAGCGTTGGGAATTTTTTACATTTAATATTTGAGAACTTCTGGCTTATGAGATACATTGTGATGTCTCTAGCTTATGACCTTCCATGCCAGTCAAAATAACTAATCTATTTATTTCAATATTCCTCTATACCTGTGTTAAGTGGTTCAGGACATTTACATTGGTGACCAACAGATAGTTATAGAGCAATGGAGTCACATATATAACATTCTTACCATAATCAGCAATTCACAAATTAGCTATAGATTCAGCTGAAAAATTCTGTTATTCTGAAATCCTTCAAATCAGAAGATAATTTCTTGGCCAGATACTGAATCTGAGTTTGAGCGTCTTGTTTTTCATACACATAATTATGGAATGTAATAATTACACTATTCATAAAGTTTCTACTTTTAAATAGGTTGGAGTTTTTTGAGGGGTTTGGTTTTGGATTTTTTCTTGAGTATTTCTTTGTTTTTTTTTTTTCCCCTTCCCTCAAAAATATTACATAGCTTGTCTGATTTTTCTCTGCACGCTTTGGAGATAATTGTTTGCATTTGCAAGTGTGCGGGCATAACATCTGCCTCAGAGTGAGTTGCTGTGCTCACTACTCAATGAAGCAGTGAAGCATTTGAAATGCAGGAACATCCCTCAGACATTGTTGCTAGTTAATGATTCTTCATGCTCTGAATGTTGCATCTCGTGCATCCTGTGTCTATTAATCTTAAAATGACACACCTCACCTTATCAGTAGTCTCACTAAGAAACATACCCAACAAAACCTGAGAGAAGCCTTTTGAGAAACAATAATGTATCTTTATCATTCAAAAAAGAAAAAAAAATGTTGAGAATATTGTTCTCCCTGTGTTCCTCTGTAAATCACCAGCATTTAACTTGGAGCTAGTCATGCCTAATCGGGCTTCATACACAGAACTCAATATTAACAAACGTCCTGCTGCTCTTTTGTGACAATCTTTTTTTGGGGTCTTTTTCCATATCCATCCTGGTGTCTGGAAATGAGGCAAGCATTAGGTTAGTGGGCTGAACAGCTAAGCAGATGTGAATAAAAATCAATGATAAATGCAGTATTCAGGAGTGAATGAAAAATCAATGATAAATGCAGTATGGAATGAATGTAAAATGGTACATTAACAAATTTAGATCAAATTAAGAAAAGATTTGCAACCTATGTAAAATGAGGGTGCGCATCAAACAGGAACTTGCATTTTTGGAAAAGAACAATATATTCTTAAAAGACTGTTGGGGACCATTTTAAAGACAAGATATTTTAATCCAGATTTTAAACAACAATATATTTGTGTTTGTTTTGGCATTTACTTGAAACTCTAGCTAAAACATTGCCTCTCCTAACTGATGCAGTCTTTCTACAGTCAAGGTTCTTAAATAACATGATATGTTTTAGTGATTAAGCCCTTTGTGTGAAACACTGTGTTGTAGTCTCAAAAAGGAAAAGTGGATAGATTTGCAGTAACCTGTTGTACTATAGAGCTACCCAGTAGGATTTGACAAGCTTTTCTTTCTTATATCCTGAATGCAAACTAGAGCAGCTTGCATTAAGTATCACCTTAAAAAAGAAATCACCTTGAAGGCTGCCATCAAGGAAAAAGGAAAAAAGAGAAGGCAGCAGGGAAACTCTTGCACAGTGAACTATAATCTCAGTACAAATAACTCCAATAGTTGAAGAAAACTCAGGGTCTCAGCTCTTTCTAAATCTTGAAACAGTCTATTATAATATTTACTTTGAATTACAATTTTTATCTCAGAATATATGCAACACTTTATAGCAACACATTTTACAGTAATATTAAACCTTAAAAAGAGATTAAATAATGAAGAAATTGAAAGATTAGGAACTTTTAAACCCACTTATCTGTATCAAAGAGGATCATAATGAATTTCAAGTGGGACTCAGAAAGTTCTTACTAAACTAAAACCTGAATTATATTGTTTAATAAAAATAATAATTTAAATTATTTTTCCCAAGGTCATACAATACAAAGGAATTTAAGATTTCTGTGTCAGAGTACTAAAGAATATTAAGAGGTACCAAGCATTAGATCTTGATTTCAAGTATTTGCAAGACCTTTCTTCCTCAATCTTGAAGTGGTTTAAAAGCCAAAATGACCATTAAATATTATTCTACTTTCTAGTCTGAAACCAGAGTGTCCCTGAAAAAACATTGTGGTGGAAAAATATATTAAAAGAATAGAGCATTTTGAAAATTTAAGGATAGCACGTAATTTACAGAAATATCTTTCTCAAGCTAACAGAAATTTGAAATCTTTTGAAGCTCCTCTGTACTTATTTAGATTTCAGCTTGTTAAGGACTGAATTGATGATGACACATTACATGACAAGTAGCTCAGAAATTCCTAAAATAAAATTTCCTTAAAATACAAAACTGAAAAGTAAAAGAAAACAGTTTATCTGTCTTCAGAGTAGTGGATTGATTTTCCCATTTAAAAAACATGTTCTAGAGTGGTTTTTATACATATATTAGGAGACTATCCTTGTTCAACAATGCTTATTTCACCTAAACCAAAAGAAGACTAATTTGCATCTAATCCATTATGGATCTGATCTGGAGCTTGTGGAAATCAGCCATTTAGTAAACCAGCATGGTCTTTGGGTCAGGCTGCGTATGAAGAAAGAAAATGCTTCTGGCTCCGAGAATTTTTTTTTTTAAACATCTTGTAAATCTTGCCGATTTGGAATAGCGGCAATATGATATACTGACAGAATTTAATTTACATATTGAGAATGTGAAGCTGACTTATCAGATGCTGAACCACAAAATAAATAAAAAGGTGAGACTTAACAAATAACATCATAAAGCTTTATCTTAAGTCACCACATTCATGAAGTGTAGGATAGTGGCCAATACCAGATTTATGATGATTGCATGTTTCTATTTCTACTTATTCAAAAGTTCTTTGATGGCAATATGATTATAAATGGGTTTTCTTGGTGGGTTGCATACAATGGAGTGCATTCTACTTTCAGATGTTTTAAATATATATCTATTTATAAGGAATTCAGCATTATTCAGTTACACTCTATTCATTATTCTCTGTCCACTGCTTTAGTCAGCATCCTGGATAAAAGCACTAAATGTTTTTGAACACAGCAGACATTCACCCTACTGAAGACACAGGGAAGGATAAGCCTAATTTTCATTCAGTTTAAACAGGAATGACTAACTATTTAACAATGACAAAACTATATCAGGAAATAGTTTTGAGTAGTACGCTACTCTTTCTTTTAATTCATGCTTATTAATTGTAAGTGAATTGAAACAATTATCATTTAAGTGTTGGTATCAGCACACAGGTTTTCAGAAATCTTCCCAAACAGTCCAGAATAGAGTATATCACTTGCTATTTTGGAGTTAAAAGCAGAATAGGAAACAAACCTTCAGCATACTGCTAACGAAACAGAGTGGGATTGAAAGTGCTGTAATAAAATTGCCAAAGGGAGTAAGTTCTCAAGGCAAATCAGGCACCGTTCAAATACTAAATCTTGTTTTGCATTCCAGCAAGCAGAAAAAAGGGAGATGCAACAAAGAAAACAGACATCATCTTAGATTAGCCCAACGTAAATGAAAGAAAGAAAGCAAGCTGAAAATTGTAGAAGAGTTGATTTCACTACATGTTTATGTTAATAGGGTATTTGACTTTTGAATGCTTCATAAACCTTGTTATGTTCAGTGCTATTTGAGGTAGTAAAACAGCTGGAACTCTGCCAGAAGCTTTAATTGGAATCAGCTTAGCAGGCACTGACAAGGTTTCCTAGTGTTTAGTTTCAACCTTATAATAAAAATGCAAAATTATGTGCTATGTATTTTCTGTTCCATGTTGGTGTACGCCCATAAAGGTGAGCATAGCTTTGCTAGAAAATAGAATAATTTTTTTCTCACGTGCCTCGGGCCAGTGTTTTAAGAGGGCAGTGTGAGTAGTGTCGCTTATAATTAGATGCTTCCTCACAAAGGAGGCTGCAGAAATTCACTATAGAGCTCTCCTTTTTTGTACATCTTGGTTATTGATTGGGCCAGTGTGTCAGATGGCCACAATAACACCAGAGGTGTTAGCAGTATGACTAGGGAATGGGATCAGAGGGCATCACCAAAGAAACATCAGAGGAGCAGTCTGATTACACTCTTCATCTAACAATAAATTAGAGGGCTGCAGACCAGGGCATCTTGCCATACAGAAAGAAAGGGATTATTGTTTTGTGGAGCAAGCCCTGCAGGCTTGTCCGTACGGAGGAACCTGAAAGACAAAATTTTGTCCCAGGAAACAACTGCACTGTTTGAGCCTTTGAAACAGATTAAAATCTTTGATTCAGGACTATTAAGAAAAGATTATTCATTAATTATCTATAGCTACAAATTAATAGATTAAAAAATCTTTCTCCCTCCAGATTGTCTGCATGATCTCTTGGAATTCTATACTTGATAAATGTAGGTCATGGAGATATGTAACAAATATAGATAAATGACTTTCACCAAGGTTGTTAAAAAAGGAATGAATCCCAGGATAACATTACATTGTCAAGAGGCCAAAAGTAGTCAAGAAAGTCATGTCTGGGAAACATAGCTTTCAGAGTTTTAATAGAAATTCTTCACCTTGGGAAACTTCTAGCTCACAGAAAATACCAGCCACCCTGTCCATCCCCATCCCATGAAGCCATTTTTTGCAGGCTATTTATAGTGTCACTACCAAACCTCACTACAAATGTTACTGCTGCATTCAATGCAGTTCCTCATCAGCTTCAATGTTTAAATACATAAAGTGAAAGCAAGAATAAGAAATAGCAAAAGCCATCTTTGTTTGCTGTTTGCAATTACTTTGAAATATCATGGCTGAGTAGCACAAAGGTTCTGGCTGAGACAGAAATAATTTTTCCAGGCCAACAGAAGTTTTATAAACTTTCTCCCAGTCACAGGTTCAGGTTTTGCAAGGATCTGTAATCTCAGACTCATAAAGGCTTTTGAGTTCTCTGGCCTGGGGGTTTAAGGGAAAGGCAGATGATTTGACAATTTGTCACTAGCTCAGTGCTGCAGTCCAACAAATACACTTGTGGCGTTACCTGTAAGAGGACACAGGTTTTGTACTGACTTAATAGTGCAGTGCTTCAGGACTTATAGGGGCTTCCTTTGACTTGAGCTTATTTTCAGCTTGCTTTAGGTATCATAGCAATTGTCTACCAGTTAGGTGCCTACTGCCTAAATTTGCCCTAGCTTAGTTTTTCACTTTTGCACAGCACAGGGCATAATGCTAATTAACAGAGAGTAGTAATAACTAGCAATTCTATGCAGATTGAATTACCCTGGAATAAAAATGGGCTGTGAGACAGCATAGGCATAGAAGGATACAGAGGCTTTAGACTGTGAAAACCCATAAATCTTCATGGTCAGTCACTGCTTAAAGGGATACAACCCTGAGAGACAGGTAAATCAGTCCTAGAATTAGCAAAAAGGACAGGAGAACAAGTAATGGGGAATTGAGAGCCAAGGAAAAAATTGAGAGTGCATTCTAGTAGATAGTGTAAAGAACTTAGTGACAAGTGGATGGAAAATTGAGAACAGAGGTAACCCCAGTCCATAATTGCGGATTGTTTCCACAATCATCCTATCAGAGGTTGGCATGCTGAGGAATCATTGCACCTCTCCCCCGCATTCTTTTTGAATAAGCCAGTGGGGTACTGAAAAGTGAACACAGAGGAAAGGTACTTACATGTTCAAGATGTGTACCAGTATGATAAAGGATTTTTTCCAGTAATAATTAGGTAATTCAGACTATGACTTTTCGTTTAATTACAACTGCAGCAATAACTGTTTACTGTGTTTGATTAGGCTGTTAAGATGTCAATTAAACTAATAATACATTTTAACTCTGCATATAAGTTATGGCTCCTTTTTTTGTCCAGAATTACATTTTGGAAGTATGAGTGTATATCACATGTATGCATCTTGCTTTTTCTGAAGAAGTACACAAGTCTGTGGAAAAAGGAAAATAAAGACCGTATTTGAAAACTGGTAAGAACATATGGCTATGTATTTATCATACCTTTGACATTAAAGATCATCCACTGGCTATCCCAGCTGCTGTTCCATTCAATCTCATACTTGTTATGATTGATAATTTTACATGTTTAGCTGTTTCTCAGGAATCTCACTCTGAAGGAAAATAAAATGAAAGTAAAGCAATAGAATGCTCTCATCTCCTCCAAAGTTAGAAAATAATTTGTCCCATTAGTCTGTCTTTTACCAAAATTCTGTTCTGAGTGATTACTGAATCTCAACAAAATAAAAGAAAAAATATTTAGGTTTCTATTTGCAGTTTCCAACAGATGTCCTGACAGACTCTCATGGTAAAAAATGGTTGTAAGAAATCAAGCCTCACCAGCCCTTGTGATCCTTGCATGAGGTTGGTAAGCAAGTGGCAACGAGAAGCTAGGGCTTGTTTATGTTCTGTTTGCCTTCTTTGGTGCAGACTTTTTGCTTCCCTTTACAAAAGGGCAGTTAAGAGCAACTGATAAAACTGGGCCCGCCCATTGGTTTTTGTTCTAGAATGCTCTGTGAAGCACATGGAAGCAATCTCCTGTGTTCAGCGTCTGTCTGATGGAGTTCAGTATTTTTCTATGGTTATAGTCATACCTAATTCAGGAACACCTTCCTTAACATCAAGTAGAAACAGGAAGCAACATTGCTCTCTTCAGTGTCTAATTCCATATTACACACTTCATTTTCAGACTCTCCAAAGATGTTATTCATACACTTTTATCTGCAATGCTATAACTGCATTGCAATGAGAAAGAAATTTCTCTTCTTTAGGTGGCAGAAATTATTTTAAAGACAAGAAAGAGCTTAATTGATTGTTTAAAATCATCCTCCTGCTTCAGAGAAACAAAGCTGAAGAGTGTTTTCCAGCTGTGCAGGTGACAAGAGATAAGCAAAAGTCGAACATCTAGCAACTCTAAGATTATCAAAAGCTGAACATCTAGTATCTACCAGTAGATAGCAGACAAGGCTGAGCAATAGGAACTGAACAAAGGGGAAGAAAGCAGAAAACAAATTAGAGAACAAATTTAGCACAAGTGCAGAGGAATACATCTGAAAGGTGCTGCAAAACTAGATAAAATACAATTCGAACTCTGCATAGTTCGTATTTGTTTATTCTCTTCTTTCAAGGAAAGGTAATGCAACTCCTAAATATTTCACCTCCCTTGATATTCTCAGAGCATCAGGTGCACTAAATGAAGGATGTTTGAATGGTGAACTCATCAGCAGGCACTGCATCCTCATTCGGACCAGGACAGGGTTGATTTTTGCAGCAGCCAGGAGGGGCATGGCCAGGACCCTGTGGTTATCCTATACTACCTGATGCCACGTGGAATAGCCAGAGAGAGGATGTGTCCCTTCCAGTGTGGGCTGGTGGCAGAGTGTGTGGTTGTGTGGTTCCACACGGGGAGCATTGTGCGTGAATAGTTTGCCTGCCTTTTACACCCTGTTATCAATATTGTCGTTACTGTTCATTTTCTTATTTCATTCCTGTTTTCTGTAAATTGTTCTTTTCGCAACTCATGATCTATTTCGTGCCTCCAGTTCTCCTCTCCGTCTCGCTGCAGGGGAAAGGGTGTGGGGAGGAAATGAGAGAGCAGCACTCAGCCTGGTGTGTTCCAGTGGGAACAGTAAATTGGAGAATGCCATTCCTTAACCATGGCACACTATAATGCCAGTCTATGGAAACACGTTTGAGGGAAGCAAAAGCTTGTGAAAATGGAAAAAATTATGATTCCTTTGTTTATTTCAGATTTGAGTGCTATTTATAGTTAGCTTTCTTCATCAAAAGAGTTTTGAAAGTTCATTGTGTGCATCTAAATTAAGTTAACCTATTAAGAACCTTATTTTTGCCCCTGTCCAGATAGGTAGGTTACACAGTGCACACCCATGGTCTGATGTGTCAATCATACAAAGCAATTGAATCAAGTTGTCCATTTGATGATCAAAATTAATTTGTCATGTGGGCATTGCTGATCTGTGTCTGTGCCACTGCAAGTGCTTTTGTGACATATACTGTGTTTACTCTGTTGCTGTTGATTGCACATGGCTCTGTTGAGGGCAGAGTATCAGGACCATAATTTTGACATATCTTTGACTCCAGCTGAAGGTTTTTCACTTTCTCTGACTCACGAAACTCTAAAAGGAAGGCTATATTATTTGGACAACCAAGCTGTAGCTATTTCAGCATGTGTGCTAGGCTATACTGTCTCATATAAGAATGGCCTTCACTACTAATTTGGGTTATGAACATGGTGAAGCATCTTCACACAACCCTCCGTCAGCCACTTTATATGTACTATGTACAAGAAAAGCCAACTCATTCTTTCTTCTTAAATTAATCCCATTATGTCTAAACTGACCACTTTTTATGCAAATGAAAAAGGAGTTGTAGCATTTCTAAAGGTTCAAAATATTTGAGTAGGTGATACCTCTTACAAATATTAAGCTGTGGTAAATTGGTCACACAGCTGATGTTCGAGCATTTGATCTTTCTGCCATGCCCTGCAAAGTACAGTGCTCTAAACTGCACTTCAGCTTCTGAGAAATGTCATAGGGAATTTTTCACAGACACGAGGTTTTTCTTAACAAACTCTCCTTCCTGTAAGGAATGCTGACTCTTAGCAAAGTATTCCTTATTTCAAATCAAAACATGCCTTTAAAATATTGTGACTATATGAATAGTTATACAGATGACTAGGAAAGCAGCTGTGTGCATGACCACGTGTGTGACAGAAATCTATTGCTACCAGCATCCAGTATGTGCTGGATATTTATATTTTAAGCTAGGAGGCTGTGTCATACTTAAAAAACCACCAGAAATGCAGAAACTATAACTTACCACAGGATTTATTTTGCTAAACAAGCACATTTAAAATGAATCAAGGTGTACTTCAAAGGGATTTCTATATTTAAAATGAGTTTGTGTTCTCAAGTGTGTATGTGTGTGGGCAATATAGCTTAGAGATTGATATATTTTGTGACATGTAAGTTACAGGAAGGGGATTCAATGTACCATTTCATGTATCACTTAGTGCTGTTCATCACTTGTAACTTGGACAATCTAATTGTTTGTTCATGACTTCCAGCAGGATGAGGCAGGAAACTGCTGCCAGCTGTTGATATTCTGCCTTTGCTTTGAAACTCTGTGCAGGGAAAACAGCTGCTTGCATTGGTAGTTTTGGGGACTGAAAGGTGGTCCCTGGTTCTAAAATCTGTGATAAATTAGGAATTGATGTTGTCTAAGAGAACACGTTACTGCAGGCTGGTTAAATAAAGGAATGTAGGTTACTGAGGTAAAGTCCACAAAAGCGATTTTTGTCTGTGCTTTACAGATCAATTTTGTGACAGCACTGCTGTGCCAGAGCACACACCTCAAACATTAAACAATTTCTTGAGGAGTTTATTCCCCATACAATAGAAATTTTTCGGTCTGTGGTGTGATATACACTAAACCTGAGATGACCTCTCTGAATTATCACAAACTGCAAATAGGTACATGAGGTAACATGTTACCTTCTTTTTACACAAGAAATAATCTTTGTTAAGTAGAGAATTATAATGCTACTCTTTCAGAAGAATGAGGAATGTAAAGCAGACAAGACAGCTCTGTGTAAAAAGGAGCAGATGTGAACTGCTGGTCCTGATCTGTTGAATCAAGTAGAGACAAGGTTCTGATAGACAGGAACAAGTCTAAAGCAAAGACTTTTCAGGATAGAAATATTATTGCTATTTCCTTGTCTGGACATATAATGCAATGAAACCAGAAAACAAAGTTGGCTCTATGTATCAGCAAGAATTTCCTATATTATAAGGGAACCATGAAAGAGGATTTAAAGGCCAATCTTTCTTTCTCCCTCTTATCACAGGGGTTGCAGAGGCACTCTATTTTTCTTTCTTGTCCAGTTCTATAGGGGCTTGATGGCCTTTTGCATTCTGGATGGCAGAGGTGTAAATAAAAGTCACTTAAACCTTTGTCATCTTTCAAAGTTGCTAGGCACTGTTCTTTTCATTATGGGTACACACTGCTCACAAACATTTATGTTTGGTTTCTTTGTAATTTTCTTTAGTTTGCCAAAAGACAGTAAAAATAATTCATATTGCAACAGAACTAAGCTATTTAAAAATATTGCATATTTACCAGTAGTATGAATAGGCAATTTTAGTACAGTCACCTGATGCTAGGATTTTCAAAACAGTGTGGAGAATAATACCTTTAGACTGCCTAGAAAATCCCAGCCTGGGATCTTAGCAGCATACAGAATAAATTAAGAATACAGATATGTCAGGAGCTTCTCATAATTATATACAGCCTTTATAAAGCATTTTGCTTCATCCCAGGAATTGGTTTAAGTGATTCACAGATTTTGCAAGGCATAAATTGCACTCAGAAAGTAAAGGTGTTTTTTTCCACAAAAAGTTTCCTTCTTGGAAAATGTCTTTACTGCAGAATGAAACTTACTGCTTAAGTCTCCCTTTTGTATGTCTTCCATAAACTTCAGACAACTCTCTCCTGAAACAATCTTATATCTTCAAAAAGTAATTGTTATAGGCCTCTGCTGTGGTAGAATTATCTAACTTTTCTCATCAAATCTCATTATTTTAACAGATAGAGCAGTGTCTAATTGTCTTCCCACTAAGAACCCTTGCTAACCAAACATTTTAAAAACACTTCACTGATTCTTTGATAAAGACTGGAAGAATCAGCAAATCTTTGGGAGAAGTCAGCAGGTATAACCAGTATGCCTATCTTTCAGGTTTCTATTGAGACTTATCTTTCCTGCACATCGATTTTATGAGCATCCATGTGTGTGTTAAGTTGTTTTGATCAACATTTGTCAGGGTGAGAACAAACACATAAAACTACATGAAAATTTACAAAAAGATTATGTTGTGGAATACCTGTTACTTGAGCTCAAGATGTCTCTGACATTTAGATTCAGTGCTCTTTCAAGATATTAGAGGCAGGATTCCCAGGGAGTCCCATGTTCTATGGTGGAGGCACAAAACTACAGATCTCCAGCTGTGGGGTGGGAGTTAGCTGGCACCCAGGGACTCCCCACACTGACAGTGGGTTGCCAGGGATTTTCCATGATTTGTGTCAGTTTTGCCAATCATTAGCTCCCAAACCACTTGCCATACAGCTGACATAAAGTCCAACTTAAACCTGGGGTATCCTTGTACAGGCACTGTCCCAGAGGCTAAAGACTTTCAGACTCCTTTCTCAAACAAAGTCAGAAACATGTTATTTCTCATTAGGATGGATTTTCTGGCTCCAGGCAATGCTCTGGTCTGCTTCAGAGCAGTAGGTAGGTGGCTCTGGCAACAGCTGCAGGAAACTCATGCTCTGTGTGAATAAAAAAAGGTCAAATATCTAGGCCCAATTTCCTCTGCTGTAAAACAGAAATCTTATTACCAACTTACACACTTCTGTTAGAGCTCTGAGGTCCTTGGATGAAAATCTCTGCACATTATTACATTATCTTTGTTCCATGCACTTGTCAAGGCCTGAATTCAGTGCAGCAGCATGCTTCCTTAAACACTGCCAATTGCATGGTGTCTGGCACTCCTGAATTAATTCAGAATTTCTCTTTTTAAAACCAGTTCCTCTCCATATTAATTAAAAAAAATAAAAAAACCCAACCAAACAAAAACCCCCTCACCAGGCAGGCAAAAGCCTTAGTACCAAAAATGACAAATACATTTGGAAGCAGTGCTAATCAAGTTTGGATTTTATGACTGAAGAACTTAATCTAAGAAAGAAACCCTGAGGACACATGTGGGAGACTGTTGCACTGGGTTTTTCATCCTGCCACGTAAGTTTAAGGAAAGCTTCATTTTTTGTATGCTCCTTGTTGAACCTGCAAGATAGAAACAGTCTGCAGAGGGAACAAATCTAACAAAATTATAATGTGTTAGCAGGATTTTCTTTAAAGACATTTTTTTTCCTTTTAGCAAGCTTATCCTGCAGCTCTTTTGTCAACCAGTATTGTCACTGTTCAGCTTCACAACTTCATTTTGTAGGACTTGTCTAATGCTTTCACTTTATAATAATTTTTAAATTGATGAAAGTTATTAGCTCAGTCTTAAAATCATAGCCATCCAGTGCTTCAGTATGATTAATATACCTCATCCTCATGACCGCCTTGTGAAACAGATAAATAATCTGGATCTATATTAAGGATGGGAAAGGACACATGCACATATGGACCAAGTTGCAAGACTCTTAAGTTAGCACTGATTTAATTGTACCCTAACAAGAAATACCATGTAGAGCTAATTGGCTGGTCCTAGTGCAAGTACTTTGAGTTGCCTGACCACGGTCCAGGTTTCGTATGTGCTTTAGCTCCTGAATTTAATTGGAGCTGTCTTAATTCTAACCTGTGATGTAGACACACCTTGAGATGTGAAAAAGAAAGGCTTAGCTCCACAAGGGAGTACAAGACATACGACTATTTAAGCGGAACTTAGGCACTCACAATCCTATGAGGATCAGGGTGTTTCTGGTCTAATCATGGTCCCAAAGGCCAAGGAGGGAACTGGTTTTCACCACCAGTTCCTGAAGTTACTGCTGTTGTCAGCAGAGCATCCAGATGAGGTGTTGCTTCCAAGCTGTTTTGGCAGAGGAATCTATCAATGAAGGAGCTTACATGCTTTTGAAACTCCAATTTCACTGTCCCTGCTGCAGCTGAGAGCATCACCAGGAGTGTCTCATATCATGGCCACTTGTTAAAGAAAGCTTGCACACCTTCCGTGACATCAGACATGGGCTGGTTTGGTAGCACTGCATGGAGAGTGTTTGATCTGAACATTTCTGCAAATAGGTACAAACCAGCCAGTTGGAACCCTAAAAGAACCTGAACACACAGTTTTGCTGAGTCCACCCTCAAAACACACGTTTATGGAATAGCAGCAGAGCAAAGAATAGAGCTAAAATAATAATACCACCCCCTGTCTCCTGAACCCCAAAGCATATTAGCTTTGATTTTTTTTTGTTAAATTCAGACTCATTTTTTCTGAAGTCTTTTTTTCCTTCTTCAAAGCAACATTGCCATTACTACAGTGAAATAAAGCAAACGAAAGATTACTAAGAAAAGAATGGCAAAAAATGTACTTCTAATAAATTTCTTTTCTACCTCTTGATGTAATAATTTCTCCACATGATCTGGATTTAGTAAGACTGCCAGAGGAATGACCTTGTTCAGTACTTCAGTTTATGTTTTCATCTTCAAGAATTTGAGATGGCTTATGAGCCAGGAAATGTAAAATATGAGAACACATCTTAAAGCTAATACATTTCTTTTATGGAATAAATAGAAAATTGCAGCTTCTTATATGGCAGAAGCCCTAAGTTATAAGAGTATAATAAAATCAAACCTGAAATTTCCAGTTTTATGTTATATTTTTCTCTTGTCAGAAGGAAACCTAGTAAGAACTGCCTTTGGTAGAAGGCATCTAAAAGAAAAGCGAATGAAAGGGGAAAATAAGTGAGGGTATTTATTTATTTATTTATTTAGTGCTGTTCTGAAGACTTTCATTATTGACATTATTTTATTGAGGGCAAAAACACTTTTCAGTACAGCTAGAGAAAAGTGCCTTTTATACCTACTCTTTAAGTTCAGTTCAGAGCATTCAAAGCCAGAGCACAGAGTATAACAGACCTTCTTCACCAAAACTTGTATTGGGAAGTATTTTTTTAAGCTGTTAAGGGAAACATGGAGTGGATGGAGCGAGTTGGATCTCAGTATTCCTTTGCTGCCTATTTTTCTGAAAAACATTACTTCTTGGGGAATTCTCTGATATAGAGTGAAAACCTTCTAAAATTACTACCCAGAAAATCAAGACTTGGACTAAAGTCAAGACTTGGTTTGTCATTGTAGCTTTATATCTAACTCTATGCAAGGTAAAAGGGTCCTTGATAGTGTATACTTATGCACCTTTCTCTATGGGGACATACATATCCCAGCCTAATTTGTACTTTTAGATAGATACCTCTCATGATAAGTTTTCTATTGCAAGATGTGCAATATGCATTTGGAATAATGTGATAAAAAGTGTTCATATGTCATAAGACAGACCTATTAAAAATGCATTGTCTGTGACCATTTTTAAAGGGAGAAAAATATTTCTGCTTCCTCTAAATGTTGTTTTATGGAAATGGTAGGAATAAAGCCCATTCAATTTTATTGATGCTCCTGGCCTTGATGTCTCTCCCCAGTCCACCATATATTGGCCAACGTATTGAATATTTTCTTGTTTTGTTTTTTATAAATGTAAGATGTCATGTTTTTGGTCTTAAAGCCAGCATTTACATTTCGGTTTGTGCTACTTTCCGCAGAAATTTGAGATGATTACCATACCTCCATATCTTTTTGTCACTAATTAGAATATTTTTCCTAACAATCCTGTTACAGAAACATAAATGATAGGATCATTTTATCATAGTATATGGGGTGGTTTTTAAAATTTTTTAAGCTAAATTGAGATTAAATTCCAGATAAATATAATATATTGGCAAATAGCAGGCCTTGACAAATGAAATTCTAATTTATATAGTTCTACTTAGAAAGCTAGTTAAAATGCCAGAAAAGAAAAATAAAAAACCAGGACAGCAGAAATGTTGACTTTAAATTAACCTGCTAAAGCCATGCTACAGAGTATCTCTTTTCCAAGCTATATGAAAGATTGAAAGCAGACTGGTCAGAAACATACATGAACAAAATAAGAAGGAATATTTGAGGCAAATCACAATGTTATTAAATAAGGCAGTGTTCAATAAAGAAGCCACGTGCATTTGAAGGAGTTGCAAGCTTTTAAGTGATTTAATAACCCTGCCTGATAGAGACAGAGAGGAAATGGGTTGGGCTTTATGCTTTGGTGTGAAGCAGAATATGACATGAGTGCTTTGGCAGGCATCACGCTTCCTTTGACCAGCAATATTTCACCGTCACTTAAGCAATGTCTTTCCACTGAGAGGCAAAGCCTCAGTCCTGACTCCCTTTTAGTTAATGCCATCAGTTCTAGGGAAGAGAGGGCTTTCATATGCTGCCAGCCCCACTGTGGGCACTCATCTTCCACTCATCTAAGTGTTTTCATCTCTGTCAGATGTGTAAGATATTCTTAAGATGCTGGTAGATCTAATGTTTCAGAAATGCCCAATGCTCTGTCAGGACTGAAGTTAATTTGTGTTTCAACAGCATCTCACCAAAATGATAGTTCTGAGAAAAAATTATACACCGACCTCTCTTTTTCCTTCCTTTGTTTTGTACCAGTAATGACTCTGGTCCCTGGGGTGAATCTGACAAAAGAGCTAAGGGAGCTAGAGCTGTGGGATGAAGCAATAAGCACACTCTGTTGTGCAGTGAGGGAGGTAACATTTGTCCCATGACAGCTGCTCCTGGCCTTGCATCACCCACTGGATGAAGTTATCTTTGTGAAAATTTTGTCAGATTTATAAGGGACATGACAATGTAAGCAGGAAGCCAACACGGGATGCTTTTTTTTTGTCACCACAAGAATATGTAAAACAGAGATATGGAAAAAAAGTAATTTCTTAGCAGTGTTTGAATCTTGCTTTAAATGTGAAAAAAACAGAATTGAGAAAAAAAGAGAGAAATAATTGATGCAATGTTTTAATCTCTATTAAAACCCATCACATCTACTATGTCAGCTATGTAATCCAATGTAATCCACTATGTAATGTAATGTAATCTACTATGTAATCCAATTGAAGCTTAAATTTTTCAGTGTATCGATATGAAAAAGGTTCCTAAATGTTACATTTGTGATCATATATATCAAAAATCTCTTTCTCTGTTTTTCTCAGAATCACAGAATCAATTAAGTTGGAAAAGACCTTCAAGATCATTGAGTCCAATCTTTGATCAATCACCATGTCAACTAGACCAGAGCACTAAGTGCCACATCCAATCCTTCTTCCCTTAAACACCTCTGGGATGGTGACTCCACCATCTCCCTGGGCAGTCCCTTCCAATGCTTTCTTGACAACCCTTTATATGAATAAGTTTATCCTAATGTCCAGCCTGAACCTTTCCTGATATGGCTTGAGGCCATGTCCTTTTGTCCTGTTACTTGTTACCTGGGAAAAGAGGCCCCTACCATGCTAAAACCTCATTTCAAGCAGTTGTAGAGAGTGAAAATGTCACTCCTGAGCCTCCTCTTCTCCTGGCTAATCAACCCCAGATTTCCCAGCTGTTCCTCACAGGATTTACCCTCTAGATACCTTCCTACCAGACCAACTTGAGATTAGAAACCTAAAATTTCTTTCCCAAAGCAGTTTTGCCATATTAGAAAGTAACTTCTGAAAGTCACAGATGTAACATAAAGTGTAACTTCTACTTTTCCAGAGCTCTAGTATGCATGTCAGAAAAGTGTAAGACTGCCACAGTAGAAAATTAATTCATTGATATGACTTTATTGTAAACTTTAGACAGTTCTTAAACTCATTTCCTGTATCTTCTAGTCATCCCGCCTTACTTTGTACTAAGGGATCTGGCTACATTTTCAGAGTAGTTTATAGATGGACTTTTAAGTGCAAATGATTTCATGCTGGAACTGTGTGTTTGTCATTCCTGGTAAAGTGGATGATCTAAGATTTCAGCTTAAAGGTGATACTGCAATAGAAGACTGTACAAATAATAAATGATAATAATTAATCAGATCAGTCTGAGCATGAAAAGTAGCACTAATGCAGCTCCCTCAGGTGCCTCTTCCTGACTTGAAGAGTTCACCTTGAGGATGAATTGCCAATTCATTCTCCATGCCCATGAAATTTCCAGTCTCTCTGAGAGGCTCTATTAGCAGCAATTGTGTTTGTAATTTGTAGACATGTCAATCAACTAATTTCATATAGACCACTGAACAATTATTAGAATGCAACAATTTGGATTTTTACTGACCCAGGCTGAATTTCAGCTGGTAATTTACATCTGAAAGACTCCATATGGTATTACAAAGTCCCCGAGCCTGCAGTTTCCAACTGTTTATTTAATTCAGGTATGCTTATTAGTTTTAACACATTCACACAGTCTACACAACTTAGTTTGTAGATCTGCATGGATAAATGCCATTGACTTGCTAATGCACGTGGAAAGCATATTGTGCTAAATTAATTTGTGTGGGCTTAGGACATTAATCAAAAATGGTAGTAATTTCAGAGGATTCAATTTCTTTCCTCTTTTGGTTGTTCCTTGTTTTAAGAGTGAAGGCTTCAATTCTCCTCCTCTGGAAGTGTTGCACAGAATCACAGAATGCTTGGGGTTGGAAGGGATCTCTGGGTATAATCTAGTGCACCCCCTTTCTAAAGCAGGTTCACCTGGAGCAGGTTGCACAGGTTCACATCTAGGTGGGTTATGAATATGCCCAGTGCAAGAGACTCCACAACCTCTGGGCTTGCTGTTCCCATCCTACGTCACCCTCGAAGTGCTCACCCCTCACATGATTCAGTTTGTGCCCGTTGCCCTTTGTTGCTGGTCTGAACTGAAAAGAGCCCATCCCCATCCTCTTGACACGCACTCTTAAGAGGTTTGTATGAATTGATAATATCCTCCTTGTGCAGTGATAAGCCATCTCTCCAGGCTAAACAGCCCCAGCTCCCTCAGTCTCTCTTCATAAGAGGGTTGACTCACCCCCCTGACCATCTTTGTAGCCCTCCACTGCACTTGCTACATGTCTTTATTGTACTGAGGAGCCCAGAATTGGACACAGCACTCCAGATTTGGCTTCATCAGGGCTGAGTGAAGGGGCCAGACCACCTCTTGTGATGTGCTAGCAGTGCTCTTCTCTGTGGAGCCCAGGATACCACTAGCCTTCTTGGCCACAAGGGCCACTGCCAGCTCATGGACAGCTTGTTGTCCAACAGGACCCCCAGGTCCTCCTCTGCAGAGCTGCCTTCCAGCAAATCAGCCCTTAACCTGTACTGATGTGTTGGTTTATTTCTCTCCAGGGCCCTGAAACATCCCTTTGTTGAACCTGATCAGGTCCCTCCCTGCCCAAACCTCTATCCTTACCTGGATGCTTTTGCCCTCACTTTTGCTACGCTGTCCAGCCTGGCTCTGCCCAGCCATATAGAGCTTGAAATTCCAGCTTGTTCCTGAAAGTGTGTGAATTTACCCTGCCTGTGGGCCCAGAGCCCAGCAGCTGCTTTCTAGGAATCTTTCCCTGAATCACAGGGAAGTTTGTCCCTGGACATGGAAAATGTGAGAAGGTTCAGAGGTTCCATTTTGCTTGAGCAAATGCTGTGCAGTTTAGATAACTGACTTAACCATTTGTTCAAGGTTTTAATCCTCAGAGAACTGCTAAAATATTTGGATGCCTGGGAGAACGTGAAGACTACTGACTTCCCTAATGCATTTCTCATCAATGCTTTTTCTGGGATTAACAATTTCAACTAAGCACTTGTATAATATCAGATTTTATGAAAAGTTCTCATTCTTGCCTAGCTAGAAAAACCACAAGGGAGCAGCCTTTCTTAAGGTTTCTCAGGCCTTTTGGTTATCCACCAGTAAGTATAGAGAGGCACAAACAAATGAAGTTAAGGTAGAACTTTCCATGCATATCAGATATTTCAACACTTGGCAGTGGGAAACTCACTTTTTAAAATTTTATTTACAGGCAGTGCTCAGTCTTGCATGAGACAGAGTGTGTTTGGCCCAGATCTAAAAGAGCTAATCAGCATACTAGGAATTAGGTAGGAGAGCAAGTGCTATGCTGCATTAGCCCGGGGGCTTAGGGGGTGTGCTGTATAGAAGGAGCCCCACAAGGACTTAGGAGGAGCTTGCCTCCATCAAACTGTGAGGAGTCCAGATAGCCAGGTCTAGTTCATAAGTGTCATTCTACTTCTGGGAACTGCAATGGGCTCTGCACTTCACTGACTGCAGGAACAAGACATAAACTTCTTCTTCCCTGACCTCTTTGACTATCCAGAAGCTTTGCTACTGTTGAAAAGGCGCAAGAACTGCCAGAAGTCTTGTCCAAGCAGCCTGAACCAAATCTGTACAACGACAGCCAGAGTCAGCTGGAAATACTGGAAAGAAGGATGTCATTCTCATGCAAATGTCTTGAGAAAGAGAGAATAAGAGAAGTGAAATATAGAGAAAATGTGATACATTACAATAGTTTCTAAAAAGAACATTTTTCAAAGTTTTCTTGAGCTGTCAGCAGCTGTTTAAATTTGTTCAGAAGCAATGGGGCAAAATGAAATCTTTTTCATATATGATTATTTTTATATTTTCAGGGCCTTTTTTCCTCTCAGGTATTATCTAGTGACACACAAGATAATGCACTGGGTCCAGGCAGAAACACTGTGAAAAAGATCAAACATTTCACTTCATCATCTTCAAATACTTTCATGCTACCATGGGCAAGAAGAATAGAGAAAAAGAAGCAAAATGATGCTTTAAAAAGGATTGAGGAAAGAAAAAGTTTATACACTGAGCTGCTGCAAATTACTGCTAGTAAAGCTGAAAAATCCCCAAATGCTGGAGATGTAGCAGTCCTGGAATGCAAGTAGAGATTTAAACTTCAGTGGACAACCCTACCTTCCCCCACGCTTGCTTGGAGAAACATAGTCCCTGCTATTCACCTATTAGTCTTGGGAGGAAGAGAAATGTGCAGGTGGCCTATATATAAAATATACGTGATTATACAATTATGGTCTATCTAAGTGTGAATGCAGTAATGGAAGTATTGAGGGGCAAGACTCATCTGCTTCATTAAAAGAATTAAACAAAAATTAAAAAAAAATCCTAAACCTCACAACTCACAGTTAAGGTATGATACAGAAAACCTCAGGTGGCCTTTTTATTTGTTTATGTTCTGTGCCATGAATTTAGAGTGTCACTATTTTTAACAGGTGAATAATAGGCTTTCCTAATAATGTCCTTAATATTTCATCAAAATGGTAAATGCTTATTTCTATCATGCTGAGCACTTTCTTCAGGATAAAGCATCACTGCTTTTCCATCTTTACTCCTGCAACTTGTGATTACTCTCTACTCTACCCTGTATTTAATTTTATTTAAGCATCTCAGAACTCCTTTATATAAAGAAGTGGGTATGTATATATAAAACAATGAGGACTTCACACCACTTTCCAGTTAGGCTTAATTAAGAAATGTAAGAAGCTTTAGGGGAAAACCCATTTTGTCAAAATTACTTGGCCAGTTGGAGCATTAAAGAAATTAAATATTTTGGGCAGCCACCTCAATTTTTACATGCTTATTGTGACATACTGAAACTGTTCCTTGTCGTTGAGAGGTGGTGGCAGTGAGCGCGTGATGATTTCAGCATCATATGGCAGGACAGAAACTATATCAAGCCTAATTCTCAGTCACATATAGGAAGGGTCTTCGTGTAAGAAGATCTTCATGTAAATGAGAGCTGCTTCAAATGCTGTCTCAATAAACCATAAAATTCTCAGGCTGTTAGTCAGTGGCTATTCTGCTTCTTATAACACAACCATTTTCACAGCTGTTATTTCTTCAAAACAAATTAAGATTGTACAAAAAAGCTTGTTATAGATAGAAAAAACCATGCTTTTAGTCCCCTTATTCTAATAATTTTTGAATCAAAATCAATACAGTGTTTCTTGAAGGTTTTTTAAGAACTGACCAAAAGATACTGTGGAGTAAGTTTGAAAATGCCCAGAGAGGAGTGAGCTGCAGAAGCAGGTTCATGCAGTGTTCAGTTCTTCATCTCTCACGGGACAGTGATCAGACAGAAGGCAGGATGGTATCATTTTTTTCATGTTTTAAAGGCAAAAAATATTTTTTTCCTTGTAATGGGCTTAAGGACGTTTGACCCATTAAGCTCTTATCTGTCAATTTGTTTTTTCTAATATTACATGACAGATTTTGGAAAAAAGAGGAAAGGTCAGAGGCAGGAAAGTGTGTCTCAGTCTCAGCCTTCTACCACTCTTGCAGTAGGGAAGGAGGGTATTAATGGCATTAATTAATGGCAGGAAAGAAAGATCCTGTGTGGGCCCTGCTGCTAGCAAGAGTCCATAACCTAAAGTACTTAATGTGTGACAGTGACACTGACAGAGGGCTGTTAGTAGCCTTCTACATACATTTTTTCTCCTTAAATTCAAATCCAGATTTATAAGGAATTTCAAAAATGATACAGAAACGACAATGATAAGGCCACATGTTGAACCTCTATGTGCACTTTTTTTAAAATATAAAAAAGAAATCAATAGTTTGATGATATAAAGCTGCAATCCCAGCTGTGTTTTCAATTTTGTATTTGATAGCCACAAGCTGCAGGACAATGTTTGTGACAAACCTGCATTTTGAGAAACCTTTCAAATACACGACAAAAATACAGCCTGCTTTTTATAGCCTCCAGCAATACCATCTCATGCTCTGATCTCTCTAGATTTTACATGCTCTGGTAGGCAGGTTGAGTGCTTGACTGGCAAACTCCAAGGAAACCCAAAATACTGCACTGGCTGCTGAGCAGTTACCACTGTCTTTGTTCAACACTGAGCCTGTCACCTGATATATCTGTAACAAGCATTGACTTCTGGAATAAAGGCTCCAAGTCAAGTTGCTTAATCACCCAAGGTCTCATAAGGACCCTACATTTGGGAAAATACAAGTTTTAATGTACTGTTGATTTAAATTCTTCCTGCAGCTACATTCAGAGGCAGAATGCTTTAGTCCCTGTTTGAAGCTCTTCTCACGTGGTGTCTGCTACATCATATTGGTTTTCTGATTTATGCAGTGGAGTCTGGGAGACAGTATTGCTCATAAATACTCTTCAGTTTCTTCAAGCATCTGGAATAAGCTTAGGATTTAGTATTTACAAAATATTTTGAAATCTCTGAGAAAGGTGCTATAGAACGCACTTCCAGGGGTAGTTTCAGACATGGAAGGTCAGGCCATGGCAGGAAAGAGGTAAGAGAGAGAGCACATATAATTTCAATGGATATATCACAATTAAAATCTCTGTCAAAGGCAATCCTGGGGCAACCTGCAGCTGAGGAAGATGATACCTCAACAGAGCCTAAAAGAAATTCAAGGGATTTACAGAAGCATATCTTTCTGATGCATGCTTGAAGTGTTATGACTCTACAAGCATGATAGAAATTGTTGTGGCTAAGCCCCAGCCAGCAGCAAAGCCCCAGGCACCCACTTGCTTATTTCTCCACCAGGGGGATAAGAGATAGAATTGGAGGCATAAAAGCTGGAAAACCCATGGCGTGATAGAGACGGCTTAATAGGCAAAGCAAAAGCTGAGCACACAAGCAAAGCAAAACGAGGCATTAATTCATTGCTTCCCATGGGCAGACAGGTGTTCAGCCACCTTCAGGACAGCAGGGCCCCACCACATGTAATGGTGACTTCGAAAGACAAACCCTGTCACACAAAACATCCTCAAGTTTCTCCTTCTTTCCCCACTTTTTATACTGAACATGATGTCAAAGGGTCTGGAAAATCCCTTTGGTTGGTTTGGGTCACCTGTCCCAGCTGTGTCTCTTCCTGACCTCCCATGCAACCCCAACTTCCTCAGCAGCATGGCCATATGGAAAGCAGAAAAGGCCTTGGCTCTGTGGAAGCCCTGCTCAGCAAAAACAAAACCATATCTATATTATCAACCCTGTGTTCGGCACGAATCCAAAACCACACCAGCCACTCTGAGGAAAACGAACTCTACTCCAGCCAAAATCAGCAGATTAATTTTGGAATTATCTGTTAATAGTGAAGTGATAGGGTTGTTCAGTTTGTTGACTTTTTTTTTTTAGAAAAATGCAAAATGAAAATCAGGAAAATTAACTTAATTTTAACTTCATATAGTCATCAATAGAAGGAGGCCATGCCAACTTGCTAAATAAAATTGATATTTTAATACAAAATGGCCACTAATTACAGTAATTTTCTATTCTCCAAATCTCTGGTTGACAATAGTTTCAGATGGCTTCCCATGTCATGTTATAGCTCTAGTTATAGCTTAGTCTTGCTGCTGATCATTGCAATAAATATTGACTATTTATCTTTGAATGGCTGATAGCATTACAGTCTCATTTAGACAGGAGTCTTTGCTTTTTACAATGGCTTTATAAAAGGAGATTAATGTAGCATAAAAATATTTATTATTATAAATAAAACAGTAGAGAGATTATTGAGTCCACCATGGAGTCCAGTGCTATCTGTCTCACTTATCAGAAAAAGGTCCCCACAAACCCGAAAGTTATTCCGGCTTGCAGAAGCATTAATAATTTTTAAAGAAGCAGCAAAAAATACCTGAGGTGCAAGAAGAAAACAAGTGAGAACACAAAAGAATAGAGGCAAAAGTGAAAACTGGAACTGCTGCTGTAAAGGCACCGTGTTGTTGGGTGATCTCAGCACATTACTACAGCATCCAAACCTGAACTCAGAACAAATACATTTTACTGATGGAGGTTGTGTACTCTATGGATGTTGCTAGTGCTGTTCCTTTTTCTATCCATGCTTGAAGACTTCTCTGGTTACTACAACTCTGCATGTAAAAGCTCACAAAAAGCAGAATACTTTACTTGTCAGATGTAGGGCAAGGCCCTTACCACCCCAAATTTAAAATCTCTTTGCTTTGATTATCTTCCTGAAATTTCTTATACGGGTTTTAGGCAGCAGAATTGCGCTGCTAATCTAAAGCCGACACTGAGTGCACGATATTTTGTTGTTTGAGACTGTGCCTGTGTGAGCTGGCCAGTTCTGACAGTCAGAATTGGGTGCCTTGGGAACATTGTCGAGCCTAAGTGGAAAAAGAAATTCAAGGAGTGACCCAGTGGAACAGCCACTGGTCATACAGTGGTAGTTGTGCAGTTCTGGTCCTCTCCATCTTAGAGAGCATATAGCCATAAATAGTCTGAGGAAAGGCAGCAAGGATTATCAAAGATCAACATCCATGAGAGAAACAAGTAAATAAAAGAGAACCCTGCTGTTTGAAAAAGAAATGAGTAGGCATGGTATAAGCAGATTTGGGTAGCTAGGGATTGGAAATGAGTGTTTTCTGCATCTGTCTTTGCTGGAGACCAGGAGAGGGAGGAGTCAAAAGTATCCAGTCCACAATAGTTTAGTTGTGGTACTCCTTGCCAGAATTTGCTGCAATTATTTAAGCTTAGATGCCAGAAAAAGCCAGTGAAAATAATGGAGAAGAAGTCCTTGTGAGATTTCTAAATGTATATATGATCAGGAATTACTTGAGCTGCAAAAAATTTGGGTGCAAAGGGGATGCTTCAAGGGAAAGTATGTGGTAACTCTGTTATACTCATCAGAAACTTCCTTTTGGTCTCTCCAAGAGATGAACACAGGGCTCGAAGGACCTGGTCAGACCAAAGATGACTCTTATGGTTTTGACACGCAGCTGGAATGAAGTCACACCTTAGGCCCTCCTGGGTTGTCCAGGCTTACCACACTGCTTTGAACATGGGCAGTAAGAAGCACCTATGGTGCAAAACAGCGCTGAAGCATTGAATGATCAGTAGCTATTGCATGACAACAGAGGAAAAGGAGCAACAAAGGAAGGACCTGCAGTAGAAAAACAGGCAGTTAAAAGCTGCATGAGAGTTGAAACTCCGTGGAAATAGAAGAGTTTTAAACAGCACTTCACTCTGCCTTTGCTAGCAAGGGGTGTCAGGAAAAGGCACAGTTTCAAAAAGATAGGCTTCTTTCTAACAATAGCTAGCTCTGAAGCTCTTGATGTGTTTAATAGCTTCCCCTTAACTCATGTAGAATAGATTGACTGTAAAACTGCTAGGAATATTTGAAGTTTCCTGCGTTACATGGGGACATTAAATGGATGAGAAGGATTTTTCTTTTTTTTTTTTTACAAATATGGGAAAATATGAGCCTTGGGTGTGGAACCGATGCTGAAAAACCAGATCTGCAATCTGGAACAGTGGGAGGAGGTGCTAAGATATGGTGAAAGGAATATCTAAGCAATGACAGAGTATGTGCAATGTACCCAAAGACCTAGTGGAATGAGGTGTGTTCACATAGCAGAATGGGCAATGCTTCCACAAAAGATAAAAGGGTTGCAATAAGGCATTCATTCATTCTAAGCTGAACATTAGCAGGCAGTAAAAAAGCGCTACTAGGCTCAGCCAATCAGGACTGGCAGGAGAAAGCACAGATATTATTAAACAAATTAATCTTTCTGTTTATCGTATGTGTCTATTTCTATTAAATGCATGTGTAAATTAGGTACACAATCAAATAACATACCAGTAAACAAAATTTGAATAGTATCAGGAGAAATTAATATGTGCTTATATTAAAAGCATGCCTGCCCACAGTCTCAAAAGTATGAGGCAACAGACACTGAGTCAAAATAATCTGAAAGACCTGGTAGAAGAGAGCTGAAACTCAATAAAATAATACAAAATATAGTTGAGAATCTCTCCGAAGTGTGTATTGGTTTGCACTAATAAAACATAGTGAAAATTGTTGCCTATTTATTAAGGAATATAAAATGCCACTGTGTTCCAATACATTGGGAAACTTTGCCTTTTTCAAGACAATATCTGAATTTATTTTAAATATATTGTGAGCTTTGTACTCAAAGGATTACCAGCATTGTATGAACATGCTTTCCAAAGAAGCAGAGGTCTTTTATACAGCATTTGACAAAAATGTAATAGTTCAAGATACTAGAAGCACCTATTGTCTGTGATCTGATAAAATTGCCTTATCTGATCTGAGACAAGTATGTGTACACCAAGGTCCAGAATTAACAACAAGTGAGGGACCTTAAAGGAAATGATGAGAACTATCGTCAAGGTGAGCCTCACACAATATCATCTTCACGTGTCAGAATGCAGAATGCTGTATTGAACCAGCTATTTTGCTGTTAAGTGTCTGCCAGGGATAACAATCATCTTTGCCTTACTGGCATGCATTAAACAACAAAACCAACTGAATTTCTTGTAATTTTGCTAGTGCGTTAATGGAGTTTCATTGACCCAAATAAAAGAACGGGTCATCTTGAAAATTAATACTTTCAGAAAATGTATTTCATATAATCAGAATGATTTCTAACTGCAAATAATATTACGATTCTTTTTAGGAGTCACTCAAATTTATCTCTGACAGGAAAATGTTTTTTTTTCTTCAGAATTGATAGTGCATGTAGTGCTCATGATACCAGAGACAGGCTATGGCTGCTTCCTGAGAACATGACAGGATGAAGCCATTTGCACCAATATGTAGGTCTGCTGGACCTACAAAAGCAGAGTTTGAATCTGGAAAAATGTGGAAACCACAGCTTTTAGGGAAGAGTAGTTTTCACATTGTTTCTGGACAAGAACTGTAAGTGAGAGCAGGACTGGTCTCTTATTTCTTGCATTGGTGTAGACAAAATTAAACAGTTTTCGTTTTCAAAGTAAATCCTTTTCTTAGAATTTCAGAATCCAGTCATTTATGTTTCCATTGAGAGGAACTTTGTCATGGGATAAAGGTTTAATCCCCAATACACTGTGAATTTTAATCAGTTTAAATCTTTGCCTGAGAACAGACATTTCACAATCAATGGATTTTAATAACCTTTGGGGGGAAATTGCATTAAAGGCAAGCAGTAATACTTTTCTGGTTTCCTCTTTGTTACTGTTAGTTTTCTATTTTGTTATTAAGAATCTTAGCATGAGACCCAGATCTTAATTTTTTTCTCAGGCATTCATCTGTTCTCGATGATTTTTTCTCATATGAAGTTCTAATCCTCTGTTTGTGACAACATAATCATTTCCACAGCAGCTAATTGCAATATTTGTAACCACTGATTAGAACTACAGGTGGGGATATGTAGCCAGGATCTACTGAATTAAAAACAAAACAAATCCCAGATAAGCCAAAATAGATGACAGAGAACAGAAGTGTTTTCATAACTGGGTTACCAAAGCAACTATTTTTATTTTTGTTTACAAAAACCAGCAGATGTAGGCATCCATAGCAAGTAGAGGACATCTCTAGACATAGCCTTTTGATAACTCTGCTTCCCTTATCATGGTTTCTTTACAGGAATGGAATGTAAGGTGATTGGAATTGTTTGGTTTTTTTCCTGAAGCCACAGAAAAAGACAAACTAATGTTTCTGTCAGTCTGAGGTCTCTTTCTGAATGATTAGAGACTAGAGAAAAGCAGAGAATTTTGCTTTTATCAGACACTACATGTTTGCTTAGAGAGACAGTGAAAGAAGGAAATATCAAATAGTGGATCACTGAAGAAGGAGTTATTAATTTATAATTTGCCCTACAAAGAACGTGTACTGTGGCAGTGTCCCATCACCAGTGCAGGAGGCAGCTGTAGCTCACCTGTATTTCCTGCCTTCTTGCCCTCCATGTTGGTGCATTTTAATTATCCTTCCACCCCTAGCCAGGCAACCCTGAGAAGAAGAAATGAGAACAGAGCTCACCCCATTATTCAGTTTCCTAGTTCAGCAGGTAGAAGCTGCTTTTCACATTTTTCCTAGGTCTGCAGTTGCAACATTTTTGATGTGTTGTATGCATTGTGGCCTGGAATTTTTTAATCAGAAATAGGTGGGATAATAACAGGAAAAAATGTTTCAGAGGCAGCAGATCAGTAGCTGACATTTTAGCCCTGAGCCTGAGGGTGGAATTTCCAGTGCATCTGGGAAACTCTTCCTTTCTGCAGCGCATTTTCTTCCTTCAGATTGCATATAGGCAGTTATACCCAGCAGGAGAGAACAAAAAGGGCTGTGACAATCTATCCCCAAGTGAAAAATAGAGTGCAGGCATCAGAACAGCTAGGCCTGGCTTAGATAAAGCAAAACTATGCTTTTACTCATTATTTGCCTTGAACCTAATTCAGTCTATATTTCTTTGAGGACTGAAAATGCTTATTCAGGACTTTATTGCAAATACCAGACAGTGAGGAGTTTTAATACAGGTCATGGACTATGGGAGAGTAGAAAATTTATTTTAACTAGTATTTTTTTCTGGCCTACTACTTTCAAGCAGAAAATAATGGTCTGTGTTAGGAATTTTTTATTAGAATGAAGCTAGGAAATATGAACAGGTTCATAGCAAAACTAACTGGAAAATCACAAACAATTTTTTTCCTTCCAACTTTTATTTAATTGGCCTTTACACTTATGAAAATCACCTCCAAATCAATTCTATTGATTATATTTCAAAGCTCATTACAAGGACAGTTTGAAGTGAAGTGGCAGGTTATCAGACTTTGCTTTAGATTATGTTCATCAGTACCGTATTTTCAGACATATTTTTTAACAGCATGGTTTTGAAGCTTCATTTGCCACAACTTTGAACACTTCAGTCATTGAGATATGTGTTCCATGCAAGGGCACTTTATTTTTTGTGGTGTAAATAAATCTGTCCTGCTCCAGACCCGCAAATGCAGAAATCTGGATATGTACTGCAAATATTTTTAATGTCAATATGCATCTACCTGTATGTGAATCAATACAGATGAATGCGTGACCCTTTTTTGTGTTCACTTTCAGTGAATATTCACAGACTGGAATTATTGATCAAAACTTTGCTTATTAAACAGAATTTTAATCTCAATTACAGACTCTTTTGCTCGAATTTTTTTTCCCACTTATATGGAAAAGAATTTTGCTTTAATAGGAGTTGTGGACTCTTCTAATGGAAGAAATGCTCTTCAGGGGAAAAACTGAATATTGGGTGTATAAAAAGAAGTAATTTGAAACTGTAATTGTGAAGCAACTGAAATTGCCTTTGCCCCATAATGGATTAAATCAACTGGGGGCAACCAAGTGTAAGAGGGAAAAGAAAAAACCAAACCACTCAAAAATGCTGCAGACAAAGGCATGGTCTAAGTGCTTCATTTTTTTTTCTTTTTCCCTGTTGAAGAACAATCACAAGTATTATCGAGACTACTGTTCTCCAAGCCTGTGGTAGACCTCATAGAAGGATAAATTAAGGGAAATAATTTGGTGAGGAAGATGGTAGCATATTCTTTTGTTGAAAATTGTCACTTTTCTGTCCTGGGCACAGTGGGATGCCTGCCTGCCTGCCTGCCTGCAGACAAAGTGATCACACCTTGTTTCTGCCTGGACTAACCCTACCTTTCCTTTGGTGGTCCAGAGGGTCTCCCAAGGATGTGTCCAGTTCCACCGCCTGAATTCCACCCCTTTTATACTGCCAGAAAATTGTTGGCTTTTAGGCTCCAGCCTGTCACTCTGTTGCCCAATTTATTTTCCCTCATTTACACCCTCTCTGAAAGAAAACCTGTTTATTTGTGGAGATCCACACTCTTCCATCTTCACAGTCCCAAAATGATGAGAATCTGTTAGTTAATACTGTGCAATCATCTGAAAATAAAGGTGATGCCATATCATAGCTGAGTCCCCAGCAGAAACTGCTCCACCTCAAATGCTCAGAGGATATCTCCTTTATGATCCCCTGGTGCCTTTTAAAACTTACCAAGGACACTCTGAGCATCTGCTGGTTGGCCTAGCATCATAGTGTTGCGCCTGTGGTCTTTATTTCTTCACTCCACTGAACTGCAACAGCCAGCTGCTGAAGTAAGTGCATGAAATCGTTTGTCTTTCAGCCCGAGCAGAGTCCCTAGGACAGACACCAGTGAGAGGAACTCGAGCTTGCTGCTGCAAGGATGAGATTTGTGTAAGTCCCTTGTAAAATGCTGGTGCTGTCAAGGATGAGCAGTGCTGTATTTGTTCATCCAGTTTGGAAAGAGTGAGAGTGCCAGTTCCCAGAATCCTTCTGTCTTGGTTTCTTCCAGCAGTTCAACCTATTCCCAGACAGAGCTGAAATCTCTCCCTTCTTCAGACTCAGCTACTGATAAAGAGAGAGGGGGGAAGAGACCTACATTTTACAGGTGACCTGCTGCATGCTGGAATAACTGGAGTTCATGACCACAGCAGACAGTTAAACCTGAGAGCAATCCGTATGCTGAACTGTTTCTGCCTGAAAGCTTCTGAGGCAATGTTTCAGTGTCATACTACAGTTACAATTTTCACAAACAGTCCAAAGGCAAAGGTCAGCTTTCAAATTGCTTCCAGTGAAAAGTTGAACCAGCGAAGTCCTCGAAAGTAGATGATAAATGTATGAAAATCTAGGAAAATACCAGATAGCCCATATTTAATTCTGAGTTCTTATCTCCATCTGACTTACGTGATTTCACCAGACTGAGCAGTGACTGGGTAATTGTTGCAATGTCTCAGGGTTGCTGTTAAATGATATTTCCTGTGCTCTGAAATGCTGTGCTGGGACATGTACTGTTTGCTATCAGCCTAAATAATAGTTACATGTTGGGTTGCATCCCTAACTTATTTAGGCTTCTTGTTAAATGTTTTTAGAGTTTAGAAGTATGTTTTAGAAAAAAAAAAGTAAAATATATGTGAATATAAATGTTTGGCTGCATTTTATATTAAACAAAGTGCATCTGAAAATAATTCCTCCAAATGATCTACAAATAGAAAGATTCAATTCATTGGACAGATTATATTACTGGACAGATTGAATTTGTTTGACTACAAGTAGATAAAATATCAAAGCAGGAAAGAAGAAAGTAGGCAGATACAAATACATCTAGACTAAGATTATTCAGTTCTTCAGAGTGTTTTTGAGGCACTTCATCATATTAGACAATTCATTCAATTCATAAAAGATGTCATTCTGATGAGAGCTGAGCAGATAATGGTCAATGAATTTAGTCTCTTTGGATCAACAGTTTTCTGTGGAAAGGTTATTGAATTCATCTGCTTAATTTTACTCAGAGGTGGTGTTTTTTCTTCTCTTTTTTTGCCCTTTTTGTACTGGGATTATTGTGGGGCTGACATTTAGTAAATCTTAGAGAGATCCAGCATCAAGCCTGAATTTACCCCCCAAAAAATTTTTAACTTAAAAAAACCAGTTTTGTAAACATTTCATGTGGTCAAGAAAAAATTGATAAAAGTTTGGTAAACATCTCTTGTTCTCAAAAAAACAAGTGCTGTTTTTCACTTTAATTTATTGTTTTCTTGTGTGCATTTTCAAAATATACTCTCTCTATCTCATCCAATAATAGTAAAGAAACATTGTGTTATTTAACCAATCAAATAACTATTGGCAAAATACTCTATTAAAAAATTAAATTATTAAAAATAAAACCTTCTGATTTTCTAGAATCCAGAATCTTTTCTCCTCATTCTATACACCACAGCAACAGATTATGCTATGAGGAAAACATTATAAATGTTTTGCACCTGAGTACAGTTGGACCTGTATTAGTTGCAGTTTTTCCATGTATGAAATCTGGGTTTGATTCTTTTTTTGTTTTAGTTTCCTTTGTGAACAGATGTGTGACTGAGGAGACCAAAGGACAG
This sequence comes from Irena cyanogastra, assembly GCA_013397155.1. Lineage (NCBI taxonomy): Eukaryota > Metazoa > Chordata > Aves > Passeriformes > Irenidae > Irena > Irena cyanogastra. Next base: position 119,031 of record VWZV01016146.1, on the reverse strand, counting down.
AAATTGTTGTTCAAATAGTTAGCATCTGCCTGGACAGAAAGGATTTTGCATGGTACATCATTTCTAAAACCAGCAAGTCAGTGCAGGATTTTATGGGAGGGTTTTAGGCTTCACACTTATTTTCTTTTTAACACCTGCACAATCTAAACATGTAGGGGAAGTCAAAGCTCTGCTTTTCTCACAGCCCCATTTTAGGTTTCCAGACTAGGGTGGTCTGGAAAGAGGATGCCCCAACGTGGAAAGTAGTATGTACAATTTATGACCACTCTGATGCGAGTATTTGAACATACAACATAAAAAGATGGTTCTCAGATTAAGCAGAGACATGCAGATTTTCTTGGCAACCACAAAAGGAATGAACAAAGTGGAAGATTTTTTTTTAATTTGAGCCAATATTAGAACATATCATATGGCATTCATTCTTCTGTGCTTGAGATATTAAGTAAGAAACTTAAGACAAAAATGGATTTTTAAAAAGCATAATTTTCAGTCAAAAGAACAGTGTTGTTCCTTTTTATTTTTTCCCCACAAAATCCTGTTAATAGGAAATTAACTCATCTTTTCTCTCTTCTCATTTCAACTTTTTTTTAATTAGTATTCTTCATACTTGTTAGATTTCTTCTGGAACTGCTCGTTAGGGAGTGTTTCACTTTCTGCCCTATCTCACAAACTGTCTTTACTGCTGTTAGCATTAGACACTCTAATGTGTCTAATATCACTTCAAGCATGTTTGTGTTCTGGTCTGCTTTCTTTAAGCATATTTGCCACGTCTTTAGTTTTCTATATTGGCATTTAAGTATGTTTGTCCAAGTGATTATGTGACAGACCTTTATTCTTCCTCTTAATTTTTGTTATTTTTGTGCGTGTAATTTTTGTGTATGAAGTGATGCTTTACAAAAGTTTTGTATATGTTCATTTGTGAACACTGGAGAGATCTTCCATGTGCAATATGAGGCAATCTACAAAAGAGGGAGAGAAAAATCTACAACTAAACAAGTGGGGGTAAATGAATGTGAAAGATTTCTCAAACTCAGAATTTTGAGAACTGAAATTTCATCTGGAAATGAATTGCTACTGTGTGCATGCGTATACCTGGGCCAGATTTTCTTCTTTAGCCTAGCTCACTCTAAGTACTAAGGGCAAGATAAGTGCAAGTGGAAAAGAAAGAAAATGCCAAATATTTGTAGTCAAGATTGCAGCAAAGGGAGACAGAAAGAGGACAGCTGCAGGGAAGAAGCCGGGAAGAAGATGGATATGTATAGGAGTGTGCACTTTACAGTTGAAAAAGTTATGCCAGGACCATATTAAAAATAAAAATAATGAATTAGAAACATACTAGGGAGCAAAGATTGGGAAGTATTACAAAATGAAGAGCCTACTCCTTTTGCTTGTATTTAACTGAAAAAGAAGAGTAATAATTTCACCAAGTTAACTTTTTAATTTCTCTAGAAGGTTGCTATGCTGTTTTATCTGGGATTGTGATTGAAGGCACATTTTACATTTCCTTTATATTTTGGCAGGGAGCTGACACTTTGTTATTTACATGCATTATGTGGTTATGTTTCATTACACAGTATAATAATATGACACAGCTAAATGACAAAGTCCCCAGTGAACATTTTAAGCAGTACACATCCCAGGACTGCAGTAAACATGCTAAATTACAAATTCATGGACTGGTGAAAAAGGCCATTCAGCGATAAAGGAATAGCTCATCTTAATAGACAGTGTGTTCTGTAGAAAGGGCATGGGCAATAGAATAGTGGCTTCTTTATTTATTTACTTAAGGGTTGAGGCTAGAAGCCTTCAAGGAAAGAGTATGCAAATTTATTTATAGCACAAGGCAGAGGAAGTTTGGAGCTGTAAAGAGTTATTCAGGGTGGGAAAAGTCCTACAGACATTAATGATGTTTTCACCACTATTTTCTACAGTTACTGAAGGAAGGGCAAAGGTACTCACAGATTAATTGCAAATTAAAGGCAAGGTTTAGTGATGAAATACTAGATTTTTTTAGCAACTGATTACTCCAAAAGCTCAGTCAATTAAAAATAACAGTCTCAGGAGGCTACACATGAATTTTGAACTTGGTCCCTCTCTCTCTACCTATTATCCTCCTTGTCATCTTCTCATGCCCTTAATGTCTGCATTATGTCACACCATTTTATTTTTTGGCGTAAGAAATGTCACTTTTTTTCCTGATTTTTGCTAAGAACTGTGAAACAAAATGTGGCTGATGAAAAAAAAGAGATAAAACCAAAAGGCATTATGTACTTTTTTCCCCCTTTCATTTCTTTTGTCTGAAAGAAGAGATGGCTAAAGGAATAGGAAGGGTTTGAGGGATGAGAGTGGGGGTAGGGTGCAATCATCAGCCACGGAGAACAAGCTAGAGAAAAAAACAAGAATGACAAATAACTCCCAAGCCTTTTACTTAAAATATGCTTTGTTTTAAGGTTTGAAGTTGTTATTCCCCATCGTGGAAGGAGAAAGCTAGGTTAGATGGGGCTCTGGGCACCCTACTCTGATGGAAGGTAACCCTATGCACGGTAGGGGATTTGGATCCAGATGGTCTTTAAGGTCCCTTCCAACTCAAACCATTCAATAATTCTATTTTATGATTCTGTTTATATAAAGCTACTATTGATTCTGGATGATTATTCTATAAAAAGATTTAGCATCCTTCTTTCCCACAACAGTATGTTTTGCTTTTCTATCTAGACTGTGTTCTTTGAATTCTATCCCAGATACTGAATGCCTCCTCTCCAGTCAAGGATCATGCTAATCATCTGTCAATCCCTCACTCTGTAAGATTTTAAAGCTGCTGAGTCCCTTGAAGCTACAGTGATCCCAACCTATACATGCACATCCTCAGGCTAACAACTTCATGACTCACAGTTAAAATAAAAGGAGAACAAATTACTAGAGAAGGTCATAATGAAGGTAATACAGTGCAGGCTGTTGAAAATAGTGAAGTGAAAGTGATAAGAAGACTTTCTTCAGAAAAGTGAACCAAAAAAGTCTTTGTTTTACATGAATTCTTTGGGATTATATAAAGACAGAAGATTGCAGAGTTGAAACCATATGTGTTTAGACAAAAATAACTTAATTACTGTAGGTTAACTGAGAGCTGGCTCAGAAATCTGAGAAGTTATGAAAACACCATAGTAACAGGAGAGTATATGCAGTAAAGGACAATATATCTTTAAGATCAGAGAAGTTATATTCTGCATGCAGAATGGCTTAGCAGAATGGGAGCAGTCTGGATGGAAATGTATGATAGAGAAGGTACAAACTATGTTATAAGGAAATAGATAAAAATGTGCAAACCAGTGTGAAAAGAGACAGGTCAGGAAAAGTTTTTATCCATAACAGTTTCTCTTAAAGAGGCACATCATTAATCATGAAGACTTCAATTACTCTGTTATAGAATAGAATAGAAATTGTGAAATAACCATGGAAAGTTATTTCTGGAGGTAAAATGGAGCTATTTCTTTTCAAATCTGCAGAGCGATCAAGCAAGCCAGACATGTTTTTGGATGTATCCCCAAGAAAATAAATATATGTGATTAATGGGACAAAAGTTGGTGAAGAGTTGATTCATGTGATTGTAGAGCAGCAGCATCAAATTTTAGGGAGTCAAGAGAATATTCATAAGGTTAAGAGAACAAAAATATTGGATTTTTAAAAGGTACAGTTTGAAAAATATGAAATATATTGAGAATAGGGTACAAAATATTAAAAAATGTGCTAAATCCATGTAGCAGAAAGGGAAGCTACTCATGATAAAATGAAAAAAGATAAAAATCTAGGATTTCACAATTGTACAACAATAAAAACAATACCTGGGGAGATTTCTAGGTGGCATAGACACAACTTCATTTCTTTTGCCCTTTTACACCAGCTAGAGATGGTAGAGTGTTTAAAGTAAGATTAAGGTATCAAAAAAATCACACAAAAAGGAGATATATGAGTCAAATGTTGCACAGAGAAGATTATACTAAAAAAAAATTGATAGAAGAAAGGAATTAGAATAGCTACAATGAAATACCTCTAAAGCAATTTCACTATCAGACAAAAAGCTTTTATTTTCACAAATACACAAAACAGGTATTTTTTTCTCTTTATGATTCCTGCTGGTTTTATTTGTAATTCCACTATGAATTAAAAAGCTCAGATCATAATAAGGTACATGTAGACAATTTAAAGTAATGTCTTCATGTAAAGTATATTAGACATAAAAAATTGTTATTAGTTTTTATGCCCTGTGTGTCTGCTGACTAAAACAACAACATAAATTTGGTTGTAGTGAATGTAATGTATCATACAGTTCACAAATAAAACAAGAACTGTAGGAGGTCTTTAAGCTATTTAAATAATTTCATGGACTTTAAGAGCCATTCTCTGTGAATCATGCTGTCATTACAAACACCCAAATAATTTTTTTAGAGGTTGACAAGCTGAAAAACTCCACATAAACCCAATGTCTTAATGTTTCTGTGATATTTTGTAGGAAAGTTAAGAAAAGTTTTCCCTATGAGAATAGCATACAGCTTAGCACAGAGTTATCAACAAAGTGAGACTGCCTGACTGTAATGTAGAACTCTATGCTGCGAGAAAACTGCTGAGAATGTGGGTAAAAACTAAAGCAGTAACTAAACATTCATTTACTTTGAAAAGACAGAATTGCTTGTGAGATAAAAGCACCCAAAACAAATGAGAAAAAAACGGGGTTTTCACTTCAAAGGTTACAAAGAAACCTGAGAGTTTCAGAGGTTACAAAGAAACCAGAGCCAGTTCCACTGGAAACTAATACTTTGTTATGACCAAAATGAAAAAGTTGCGAGGCTGACTGAAACTCAGCTGCGTCTCACGAATGTTTTCAGCAAAAATATTCAGGGCACTGTGATATAAAATAAGAAAAAACCAATGTTCTAAAAGACAGGTTATTGGGAAAAAATGAATTTGTTCTTATACACAATTATGAAAAAGCTGAAATTTTCCACATCATCTCTAAAAAGAAATTTATAAATTGAAGGCTGTTAGGAGGTTCAAAGTCTATACATTTTGTAACCTAGGTAAGAGCACTTCTTAAAAGATAGGCATTTCCTAATGTTTTCTTTGCCAAATTATATCCTGTGAAGGAATAATTTGTAGGAGAATGACCTTTTTAGTACAGGTAACATTGAAGAACAACACGGAAAGTACTGGGATGAAGGACAGCAATGACTTCTTAATTTGGAGCAGAGCTCATGGGCCACAGGAAGGAGAGCAGAGAGAGAAAGGAGATGTTGTCTGTGGAGAGCAGAGAAGTCTACCTAGCAGACTTTCCAGACACTGACAAGGGCTATGATTCTGTCTAGACTTCCAACAGGGTGAGATGACCTGTCATGTACTGCATTCTTATCTTCTCTTCCCTGTGTATTATCTCATCACTTTACTCTGCTCTTAAATTCTACCACTGGCTCAAGAACTATAAGCTGATCTAGATAAATGGGTGAAAAGTTAAAAAATGCCATGAATCAGGAGTCAAAAAATCCCTTTCAGAAGTGGAACTTAAGTCTGAAATGTCAAAATATATTCTTCTTCAGTGCTGGAACTCCTAAGACACTTACGTAGTTGCTGCCTGCTTTTAAAAGAAAGATATTCTGCCTGGCAAGAGAGGATGGGGAGCATGGACCTGTGCACATTGAACCTCTCTCCTACATCACCTGGTAAGAGGGCCTGGATGGAGTGCATCCCAGCTCTCTCAGTTTCCATCCCCAAGCAACCAATTCACAGCTTGGGTACAAAGCAGCAGGTTTGTACCTAGTTTGCACCTTCCCAGGCACTGTGGTGGGATTGGGATCTACACACAGCCTGGCACTTACATTACAAACATGAATTCTTGCTTCCATAAGGAAAACCCAGTGTTTCTATTTTTTGATTTAAATTGTTTGCATGGAGGCTTTTTACTTTTTAATTGATACAGTGTGCTTGCATATCAAACAGATTATGAAGATATTCCAGGAGAGCAGATGAGTAACTCGTTGTACAGACCGCAGCTGCCCAGATGCTGGCCATGGGGGTGCAGGGTCCCCTCTGAGGAGAGGGACCAGAGCTTCCCTGTGCTGAACATGATTAGCAGCTGTAGCTGTTTCCAAAAGACCCAGTGCAGGGCATAGCTGGGCCTTGCAGCTGAGGTGGTGGTGACTCTGAGAAAATGTACCTAATTAAAGGCAAAGGATGCCACCAGCCCAGAGGAGAAGGGAGGAAATCAGTGAGAAACTGCAGTGTGAACATGAAGGTCAGGGAAGGATGAGGAGGAGCTGGTTCTCTAGGTTCCACAGCTGATATCCCCACCCAGCCCTTGGACAGGGTCATTCCAGACAAGATGGGCTTTCCCTGAAGAAGCTGCAATCCGTGAGGACATGGTGCTGGAGATGACTGAAAGTATGAAACGAAGAAGGAGCAGAGAGAGCAACAATTATGCGCTGACCACAGAGCCTCCTGCCCCGCATCCTCTCTGTGCTGCTGGGGAGGATACAGGGATGAAAGAGCACACTTGAGACTGGGAGAAGCAGAAAGAGAGTTTGGTTTTTTTTCTCACTGTCTGCATCTGGTTTAATTGAATGTAAATTAATGCTAATTTTCCTTACATCAAGTCGGTTTCACTCACAGCAGCACTTAGCAAGTGCTCTTCCCTTCTTGACTCATGATCTTTGTTTTTCTTATTTTGTCTTGCCATGGAAAGGGAGTAAGTGAGCAGCTTGGTGGGAGTTGGCCTGTTAGCTAAGGCTAACCACCATGAATTTGAAAAACTAAATGAGGAAACTGAAGCTAAAATTCAGAATGAGAGAAAAATAGTATCTAAACAATCACAGAGAAGTTCAAGACAGAATTTCCCACAGAAGCACAGGACTTTCCATTTCCACCCTGACTTACTGAGCAATTGGCAGTCCTGATACCAAGGTCTGCAACTGAGTTAGAGGAAAAGGGAAGGGAGGGGTCTTCTGCCTTCCCACGAGCAATGCCTTCTCCAGGATAAGGTGAGATAGAGGGAACAGAGCCTATTCTTTTCTCTGGATACTTTCCAACTGTGGTAATCAGTTTTTGTTTCTGTTCAACACCTTAATATGGCAAAATTACTGTAAAAGTTTTGCTTAATCTGGTGGCAGAGAAACATAAAAATTCAAAGGCAAATTGAATAATTCTGACCTTACTTAGATCGACCTTTATTCTCCATTGCTGGTTTCTGATAATGTTACACACGAAAGTTTCCAGTTCATAAAAACACAAAAAGAGTCAAAATTATGATCCTGAAAATTTTCACTCTTCACAAACTGTCACAATAAAAATAATGCCGTAACAAAGCGGGAAAGGTTCCAGAAGATAAATGTTTTAACTCACATATACTTAGAGTTTAAACAGAACAGTAATACATATTGGAAAAATCAGATAATATCCTTGACAATAAGGATTTTTGAAACTTTTACCTTTTAATTTGGCAATCTATGCAGTGTTGTAAAGTGTCATAATGGAATGTCATTAAAAAGTGTCTGGATTAGGCTAACCTCCAGAGTGGAGTGTGATGGAAGAGAGCTGATATATACAATAAACAGAGGAAAAAGCCTCGGGCGCAGAGCAAAGTTGTATAAAGAGAAAACTGGGCACACACACAAGTGCACATATACAATACAATATTCCTGTATCCGTGTTTACTCTCAAGAGGTGTTCTTCTGAAAAATAAATTACAGCAGTAGGTGAAAAGCCTACAAGGGAATCAGATAGATGAACAGTGCTGCAGAATTCTGTCTCCTGTACAAAGGGAAAGTATACATCATAGTTACTGTCACAATTGACTGTTTTAAAGAATCGAGAGCAAGTGCAACTGCTGGGCTTAAAAATGAGTAATAACAACTGTCTTAGTGACACTGCAGCTTGTAAACTGCTGTGATGTTAGGTTGGTGGACAGAAAAAGAGCTAGCATATCATCCATAAATCATTGAGCCTAAGCAGACATAGAGTTCCTTGGCTTTTCAACCATCCAGGAAATCAACCTGGATTTTCAGTAGTACAAATGAGAAATACCGCACAAGGGCAGCCACAGAATCCCAAGTCTGTACAAGACAGATTGATAGAGTGCCTTCAACTTCAAAGTGCCAGTTTGTACATAAATTAGGAAACTCATAACCTGGCTTTCAAATATCAGTTCCATTGCATATGTGATCTAGGCTAAATAACTTTTCCACATTTTGGATTTATACATTCATAAGTTACCTTTTTCTGTAATGTCACTGAACATACTAGGAGACGAGACTAGGATGTAGAGCAGATAGTACATTCATTTTAGGTTTGCTTACAGGCCCTCAGTAAACATGGAAAAATATTTAGGAGGGTACAAACTCAAAAGATGTGTAGAACCTGTGGGATTACAGACCCTTTCAGCATGTGTTTAAAGGTTTCATTTAACAGATACAAATTTTAAACAAGCAAATGCTTAAAGAAACTCTCCAACAGTCAGTACACTAAAGATATTGCACTAATAAATCATTACTAAATGCAAATACGTTCAAAAACATACACAAAACAAGTCAGAAAAATGTAATTCTATTTCTTAAAGGCTTTCCATGAAATCTAGAGCTTGGAAAAATTGCGTTCACTCCAGCTCCCTGTAAACAAAGTATCACCCAGTGCAACCCTCAAAACCTCACAAGTTTTTTATTTCCCAATATAGTCTTGTACCTCAACTGTCAAAAGCAAGAATAAAACACTGTTTAAAGTCTTACCTCTCTGACATTCCTGGTTTAGACTACAAGAGGTATGATGAGTTGATCTTTCGAGAATCGAAGAAATCTTTCACCTCAAGTTTTCTTTTGGCTTAATGCAACTAGGTTACAGAACAGAGATTTCCTTACCTTTGTACATCCCGCTTTCAGGTTTGGGTTGCTTTTTTTTTTATGCTTCATACATAGCACACGGCAACAAAGGAAGATATAATACCTATCAGAGATAAATATATTCCATATAGAAGAATACATGGAAAAAAGAAACAGTTGCAAGTAATGAAGAGTCTTTATAGACTGTCTCTTGTACAGTAGGCAGATACACCTCAAACGTGCCAAAGAAATTATTCCCTACTGACAAATTGGCAAAACTCTTGTTGACTTCTGGGAATGAGAATTTTGCCAGACAAAGACTTTAGGATATGGCCCTATGTGAACTATGTAGGACATAAATGTTAAATAGGGCTTATGGCCTGATGGGGGGTTTTGTGCTTAAGGCTGTATTTCCAGTATGCAACTGTATATTCAATCCTCTGCATTCATTAATTGGACTTTGGTAGATATCTTAGTTGCACAGTAGATGCTTCATAGATTATACAATCCTTCTTCCACTTGTACTGAAAAACGAAAAGAAACCTAAATTTTGTGTATGTTGCGAAGTGCTCATCTTATTCTAGGTGTTATACTTCAAGAGGCTTTCCTGCAAACTCTTTTTCTCTAACCCTGATACAAAACATCATTTTACCAGAACTTCAAGTTCTTCATTTGTGAAGAACTGGACAATTGAGTCCACGTGTTACATGCCCTGAAGAGGAAAATAGTGAATAAAAGCAAATCTTTTTGCTTTAAAATTCTATCTTCAAAAAAAATAAATCAAGGCAAAATAAAATTAAGCTAAGACAAAGCTAAGTTTTTTTGTTTGTTTGTTTTGTGTACTGATTTCCACTCATCTTTCCCTGATACTCATATCTTATTTCCTTATTTTCTCTTTTCTAAAAGTAGATACTTTGAAAACTGTGATGCTTAAATTGTAAATTATTGACTGTATCTTAAGCCATAGGTACAGTGAAAGACTATCAAAACCAGTTCCTTAGCTAAACCTAATTCAAACTTTGCTTCATTAATGGCTCACAAACATTCGACTTATTGTCCTTGCACCTGATGTAGTATAGGATGATATACCATGAAATTCCTGAATAATTAAGATAAAATTTCTATATGCTTCCTAAAAAAACATGCAACATTGCATTGTATTATGTACAAACATAATAAAAAACAAATTGGCAGAGCAGTTCTGGTTGTTCTACAAGCTGTTTTTTTCTGATAATAGTTACATGATTCTAAACATGCTCTTGGTGGTTTAGTTTGCTTCATTTCATGAACCTGTATAAACCAGAGTACCCAAAGGTCCTCTTCTTATACTGTACGATTTATCTGTTGTAGTTGCATCAAGATTTTCTCAGTGCAGGCAAAACATACAGCATGGGTAGGATGAAGTGAATGTACCACAAGAGAAAAGTTTAGAGAACTGATAGAGTTCCCAAGTGCCAGGAAAAGGCAAGAAGAGGCTGGCAGGGTACTCAGAATGGAAGGTACTCTAGTTGCTGTGGGAAAAAAGGTATTTCCTCTGTTTAAAAATAAATAAAATGTTACAGCGTTCAAACAAGCTTTGATGCCAGTGCAGCAAATATCACTCAAAGACTGGTTTACAGAGGTTCAGATGTTAATGCAGAGAGAAAGAGCATAAAAATATATAATATCTATATATTCTACCCAAAACCTCCAAAAGGCTTTGTTAAAAAACGAGATAGGGACCTGAAGTCAACCATCAGCCTTAATCTTTTAGCTCTTCCAGATATAAATGTATCCCTGCAATTTTTCAAACATGTATCTCTTTCCTTATTGTTACTCATTTCATGTGCAAGGACTCATTATCCCAACTTATCACATATGCAAATATATGAACTGCAACTCATTTTTCCACTGAAGTAGTTGGGATTTTTCATTTTCTTCTTTATCTAAAAGTGACACTATGGATGATACTTAGCTATGATCATCTTAAAATAAACTTTATACTGCCTGTCATATACAAAGGGCAATTCCCTCAAACTCGTAACTTACCTGAAAAACAAACATTTTAGTATCAAGAGTCTTTTGTATATTTGTTTCATGAGGACATGATTAGTACATTTTCCTTATAGTTGTTATTTCCTTATATTTATTTGTGGTTGGTTTGGTTTTTTTTCCCTCCTCTTTTCAGGGCTGAGGATGAATAACACAAATTGAATATATTGAATTTTTTAGGGTCATTCTTCTCTTAGAGATTCAGTAAAAAAATAAAACTCCTGTCTCACCGACACACAAAACAACTACATGACCTCAGTGAGAAAACGTGCGAATAATTGATCATGTTCAAACTAAAATGACAAGTATTGTACAATGTACATCATCAAAGAACACTCTTTTTAAATTGCCTCCTGATTATTTACACAAGTTTAGGAGAAATGAGTGTGTACTGGTTGTAAATTATTAACTTTATTTAAAAAATAAATTAACCAAATAAACACTTACTATACCATGTAACTATTACATAATTTTCCCTCCTCCAATAATGAACTGAGAATTCTATTTTATGAGAATGACATAAGAGAGTAGTCTCCACAGAAAGGAGTCCACGGTTGCCTTTACTAAGTTCTCTTTCCAGGCTGCATATCACCAATTTTATGTTATATCTTGGAATTACATAAAATATAGCAAAATACATTTTGCCTGCAAAGAAGCTCATGAAATTTCTCATGTTGGCTGTGGTAGATTTGATCAGCTCATGAATATGAAAGCAAATCAAAGAAAATCTCTCAGGCTCAGGGTTTAACCTAAGCTTTTTTTTCTTTAATCCCACACATAGAGACCTGCACTCACATCTCAGATATCCACACTCTTCTTGCTTAAAATCATGCAAATTACATGTGCGCGTCTTCGGACGGTGTCAGGACCCTGTGGGTGTTGGCTCTTGGTGGAGCACAAGAGAATGTTCTGAAATACTCCATGGATTAAATGGTGGTTCCAGTGCAGCCAGTAGGATCTTCAACTTGGGCGTCTACACAACTGAGATTTTATTCCAGTTCTTTTAGATGTGGGCTACCTCTGTTGTACTGGTTGTTTATATTTTTTTTTTTAATTTTTTTTTTATTATTATTTGCCTTGAAGTACTTGGGAAAGATGACACCTTTATTCTCACAGAGATTGATTTTTTGTACATTAGTCTCAGTTATTTCAGCAAGAAAAAACTTTCTCATATGAACATATCAGTATGCACTAGCTTTCTTCTGCAAGAATAGCTTCTGGGAGTTCAATCCTCATACCTTTTCAGCTTTTTCCTTTTATTTCTCGCCCGCCCCCCCTCCCAATGCAACTATCATATGTTTAGATGGTGAATGCTGTAGCTCAAAAACTGGAGCAAATTTCTGAGAAAGGACAGCTTAGCATGCTTACCCAAATGTCAATCTGATTGGATTGCTATGAGACATATTCTATGTTTAGCACTAACTAAACTATATAGTTTTGTCATGCAATATTGATGTCTCTGGTGATTTCTTTCTGTAACCAACCAGGCTAAAAGCTCCTTAATGTTTCTGAGTCCTTAGGGAACTTTAAATAGACATTAGTATTGAAAGTGAAAAGCCCATTCTTTTTTAATTTTTACACCTTTGTATAATTCATGATGGTTGTGTTACAGGTTCAGTGCTCCCTAACTTGGATATATTAATTAACACAGGAGCTATTCCTACCAAGTTTGTATGAAATGTTGGCCAACATTCGTGTTCCCAAATTGAATCCTTAGGTGCTGCCTCATCAAGGATTGTCCTCATCATATTGATTTAGATTATAGAACTTAAACCACACAGAGAAATATGACTTCTTTATAACTCTTCTGTAGCGTTTGTCATGCCCACCCACGTGCTCACCCGGCGTTCCCGGTCAGCTGCGGAGCGGTGGGCACCAGCGTGCTGGGATCAGAGACTCAGCAGCACGGCAGAGAGAAACAGCTAGGTGTGTGGTTTGGCTTGCTGGGGCAGCGCTTCTGTGTGCGTGCAGTCAGAGGCAAGAGCAAAGGAAGGGTCAGTCCCGGCTGTAATGTTCAGAGGATTTTTATTCTTCTTTCCCTCTAAATGGACAGCGGCAAGTGACCTCGAGCCACGCCCAAGATGGAGTTATAAAGGGAACAATTACTTGGGGGATAGAACCTGGGGTGGCCAATAGGGGTATTTAGGGGGATGGATGAGAGACGGCAAAGGGCAAATGGGGGAACTTAGGGTTGGAAAGATGGTCTAATGGATGAATCACCTGTGAAAGCTCTGGTGATTGATACAGAAATTTCCTGAAGAACTGGGGCAGGGCTGAGGTGACAGACAAAGACAGAGGGAAGATTGACAGGTAAAGTGGTGGGGAGAAGGGTGATTGACATCTCTGACAGGTGAAACAGCGGGAAAACTTGGACAAAGGGGCTCAGGGAAGGATCCACTCTGGGAAGGGCAGGGGGTACACAGGGGCAAACCATTTTATAACCAATTAACATAGAAATGCCTTAATAAAATAGAACAATCAAACAAACTCGAAAACAGAACACCACACTCTGCTGTACTTATTGTACTTCTACATACGTTTCTGTGAGTTAATACAAATTTTTTTATACTTAGATCAGGTATTCTTATCTTCCATTGACTTACAAACTTCCTGTGTTCAAGTACAATTATATTATAATACACAAAGCATAGACTGAGACCTGAATGTCTGTAACTCATTATCTGACAACATGACAATTTTACTGCACACATGCAACCCAGCAGTCAAGTATTCTACTCTGCCTACTGGCAACACATAAGGAGAACTAACAGGAGGGACTGTCCTGGAACTTATTTTCCACACTGAAAATATGCAAAAAAGGGCATATTTATAGACTTTATTTCATTACATGACAGTTGCTACTCCAGTATGAAGGAACATATCCCCTGCAGGAAATATTTATTTTTCTCTCTCAAATGCTATTTCATGCTTGAAGGATCCTTAGTCCATTTATGTGCAGATTTCCACTGTCCTGTTTGTCACCGTCCTGACCTCTGTTGCAACTGCTGGAACAAATATTGCCAACAAGAGCCAAAGAATAATAAAACTGTATGGTATGGTACACACAATCACATTTGTTACATGACTAATTCAGGAAACTTGACATGGTTGACAGCCTAACAATATGAAGTACAGGTGATATTTTTCAAGGTCCTCTTCATTTATATAGTTTATATAGACACCTTACTTCACTTCAGCTATTTCAAAGAATTGAAACAATGCTCAATGGAAAGAAAGCAGGAATGCAATTAGAAGCACAGGAAGGTTAAAACTGGTAAGTATTGACCTTTTCTACAGGCCTGTTCTATAAATCAATATACTTTTCTTTTGAGTCTACTTGTGCTTCAGATTGCTGTAACATCTTGTGACATCAAATTTTATAATCTCAGTATCCACTGATTTTTCAGTGGACATTTTATTGTCAATGATGCAATATCCTGAGGTGGTCCTGACACGTCTTGCCTAAATCTAGAAGTGTGGAGATGTTTTCAAGATCCTATCTTTAAAAGACAGAGAATGTTTATGCCACCTATAGTAACAGATTTTACCAGGACCAGAAAAAGCCAGAATCACTAATCATCAGAAAAAATAAAGCTTTTACAAATACCTATATATTCCTCTTTAAAACAGAGCAAACAGGAAGTAAAGTTTGGTGAGGGAAATACAATGATCTTAAAGAGCATATTAAATCAAAATTTAAAATATGCAATAAAGAAAGTTTGGAGTAAAAGTTGCTATGGGACTAAATATACTAAAAAACCTTATAGTAATCCTTGTGTGTCAAAATGAAGGCAAGAGATGTAGTGATATTATCTGGTTGAATTTCAAGAGGTGCAACTGAAGACTTGGATTTTGAATGCCGTAGACTGTTGTCTTACACAAAAGTTGTTGCTAAGAAAAAAACTGAAATTGTCACTCCATAATGAATTTCTCCTCCCAGTGCAATGGCGACAAAGGGTAGCAACAGAAAATATCTCATTTAAAGTCCAAAGCCTGATAGACCTTGGGTGGCTTCATTAGTTTCCAGTCCACCTTGGTAAAAAAATGTTGAAAGATCAGGGATGGTAGAGTCTAAAACTCTGGAAACTTTTGTAATGAAAATTTGAGATCAGCTGGGGCTATACTCCTGTTGAAAAGGAATTTGCAGTTACTTGCCTTTAAATAAATAAAAAAAGGCCAAATACCCACTTCACAGATGAGTTATTCATAAAACTCCCCGTCCCCACCCCAGTTCTTACGAATTCTACCCTTCTACCAAGTAAAAGCAAGTTAACGATCACAGAAAGTCTGGCACACCCACAATAAAGCTTTTCTCTAAGATGTGCAGTTGAAATATATTTGCTTGTTTGAAATATATTTTACTTGGCAG
This sequence comes from Irena cyanogastra, assembly GCA_013397155.1. Lineage (NCBI taxonomy): Eukaryota > Metazoa > Chordata > Aves > Passeriformes > Irenidae > Irena > Irena cyanogastra. Next base: position 103,779 of record VWZV01016146.1, on the reverse strand, counting down.
TCTTGTAAGAAGTCAGCACTCTGAGCAGAAAATGCAGAAACCTCTTTTGATGCCATCATTAGTCAGGCATGTTATTTAGAATGCCTAAACATTTTTTTAAAGTGATTGAAGACAATGACATTTTAAATGTAATATCCCGACACCCTGCTAATATGTTCTTAGACATCTATTTTATCATGAGCGAATTTGGGCCACACGAACAAGATTTTTTTGAGGAATCATCTAAAAATTACTATGCAAAAAGTCTGTTCTCCCTGCACTTGGTATGTATCATACATAACAAGTTCAAGTGCTGCTGTAACAACTCCTTGAATCTGACACATGATTTTTTTTATTATGTTTAATGCATGTTGAAAGTAAGAAAGAGGGGTTCGGTCAAGAAACACAATGAGCTAGTAGCAGTCATACAGAAATACAACATAATATGGTGTTTTTAAAGTACTATCTCAAAAGACAGTGATCTGGAAAGAAAGCACTAAAGCCAAAGAATAATTTGAAACTTGTATTCCTGTCATCAGACATAAAGGACATTAAAAAAAAAAAAACGGCAGCACAGACACTTTATGTGTGGTCTATTTCAGTGCAGCAGTATATGAATGACACCGGGAGTCACATTCTGCAGAGACAGAAAAAGTTGTTGATTTGTTGCTAAAGCTGCACTTGTTTATGCAGGCAAATGACAGTGAAGACTGTCTTATCCTCACCTGGTGAAGTAGTCCAGGTGGCAACCATTCTTAGCCACCTTGCTACATTCCTTGATACATCCTATGTGCAAAAAAGGCTGTTCCTATCTTCCTGCTTGCTTCGGGCTGTCCATTTAGTTGTTGTATTTCTTAAAATTTGTTTAGTATCTTAATTCCAAGTCTATAAATAATGTGAGTTTATGCTCGAGTGGAAATGAAGATGTAACAAATGAAGATAACAGAATTAGCAGTTGAATTATATGTTTCAGATTATTGAGTTCTTCTATTTTTCCTACTTTATATTTGCATTCACTATGTCAGATTTTAATAATTTCATAGCCCAAAACAAGTCCATAGTCAGGAAATTTGTCCTGCATTTCAGTTTATTTATCAACCTCACTGGCAGCTCGAAGGCCTCAAGCCCTCCTAACTCAGTCAACTGTTAATTAATCACCACTGTTAATGAATCACCACTGTTTCAAGCAGCTTTCAGTTCAGATAGTGTTTCTATCCACAGGCAGTTGGCTTAATCTGCCACAGAACATTTCATGAGATGATATCAAACGTTCTGACTGCTTCTTTGAGCTCTCTTTCACAACATTATTATTATTTAGAATTATTTATTTATAATTATTATTGTCTTATATCACCATATACGCACATGTATACAACTATAGTTTTCTGGTAACATTCTTTATAAACTAATAATACTTATTTTACATGTTATCCTAATAAAAAGGCTGAAAGAAGCAACCAGATCTTTGCATGTGAGGATCCAAACAGCAGTCACATTTTTAGAAAGAGTAGGAAATATGTGGGATGCATGAAGGTGAACAAAAATCTCATGGTGTTTTAGAGCTCATTTTGCTATGAAGGATAAGGGTTTATTTAAACATTTCTTCACTTGTCTTGTATAATCATATGAGAGTACTCAACTCAACCTAGCAGTACATAAAAAGTCTATTTTCACTAGGGCATCCAGAAAGATACTATCAGAATATTTTTGGACTATTTATGGACTATTATTTATACAAGAAGCAATATATAATTTTTGCTGGCACCACTGAAAAGAACCTGACACCATCCTTCCACTTGCCCTTCAGGTACTTATGTACATTGATAAAATCCCCACGGGGCCTTCTCTTCTCTAGGCTGAGCAGTCAGAGCTCTCAGTCTTTCCATCATCATGAAGCGATGATTTTGTGTTTCTGTCAAATTCACTGATGTGGAAGGTGCAATTGGAGAGCATCCTGTTAGATGAAGGTTTTCTTTCTCCTCTGAAATGGTCATGGTAATTTCACTTTAACAATCTTCAAGTCCCTCAGAGTGACACCTGAGCAGCCCCTCTCCTAACTCTGCCTCCAACTTTACTTCTTCTTCAATAATTTCCTATGTGAAATCTAATAGTTTGTAATTACTGCTTATCACCCCAGAACCACCTGAAGTTGATTTTTAGGTGTCATTTGGCTGCTTGAAAAGGCCATTTCCCTTCAATGGACAGTTTCTCATGCCCAGTCAGGAGACCTAAGAGAGGTGTAATTGGATATGAAGATGCTTCAGAGACATTTAATGTATTTAGGGACACTTTATTGGGAAACATTACTAAGACGCACTCTAAGCACTTGAGGACAATATTTTCGAGAGAAACCACTTAACACTTGTTTTTCAGGTGAGTCTTTTTTTCCCCAAAGAAATTAAAAATCGTCCTTAGAGATATTCCTCATCAAGATAAATTCAGGATGACTGAAAATCTGTATGTAATTGCAGACACACTGTTAGTTATTTCCACTCAAAGAACACTCCTAATTTCGCCAACTTCTTGTGTTTAGCTGTTTTACAAAAATTGATCAAGACATGCTGCAAGTGCATCAATCTCTCAGTCCTAATAAAAGGCACATGGTTGTAACATCAAAATGACTGATAGATTTATATGTTAAAGCTTTTTAGCAATGTGATATCCATGTGAAACTTGAAGACTTTCAATAGATCATAACTTCCCAACTTGGTGTTGAAAGCACAACTGAGATTAAGCAAAGCCAAAGTCAAGACATAACGGAGGTTAATGTGTATCTGTGTGTGTGTGTTAAGCAAAAAGGTTTTATGAAGCACAAAGGATTAATTTGTCTAACTTTGAGCAACGCCATATAAATCCCTAGATTTATATATGGTATTTCCATTTTTTGACTTCTGATGCTTTAATTTATGTCTTCTTGACACATATCAGAGCTAAAAATGGAGTTTGGGTGGCTGGTAGCAAGATGGATAGTCTGAGCTAGAAGCAACTGATGATGGCAGTTTGATGGTAGATAGACTTTGTGCCAGGCACAGTGCATTCATGTGGCTGGTCTGAAGCTGCAATCTCTTTGAAAGAAAAAAGATCCTTTAAAGGATGACAGGTGATGACTGTCAGTTGAAGGAGTGGATAATAGTCCTTGGAAATGAAGATGAGAAATCTAAACAAGATCTGATACTTCACCAAGCATGTAAATTCATTTCTGAAGACAAATAAGTCTGTCAATTGAACAGATTCTTCCCTTTCTCTGTCTTTCAAACTTTGATTTCCATCTCAGATTTACTAGACACTTTTAAAATTTATTCCTCTGATGCTATTTTTGCTAGTTCCTTTATAGACTAGAACTGCAATTTTAATAGGTTCTAAAAATGAATCCTCTTATTTTTAGTACACAGAACACTGTGTACTAAATGCAATGCGATAGAAGTTGCATAAAATACATGAACTTTAATACATCTACTCTGCATTTAAGAATAGAAGTTGTTAGTTCACATTTTTCTACAAAAGCTGCTATGTAAAGCTTTTCTTCAAGTAAATGCTTGATTGTTTTCCCTCCTTGTGTTCCACATAATGGGAATGAAAATTCCGAAGGTATTTGTGAAAACAATAATGTTTATCACACAGGGGATGCTTTGAATCGTAACCCTTATTGATGAAGTGTAGGTTTGAGCTAAAATGAAATAGCAGTCTGCAAAATGATGTTAGGGAAATGATAGTAATAATAGAAAACTCTAAATAAAATAACTATTTTTTTTAAATCATACAATAAATGATGGAAACATTTCTATCTTTTAAAACATGGTCAGTAGGTACAGAAACATCTCTGCTTTTTGAATAATTTAGTTTGAACAAGATCTTTTCTCAAATTCACTACTTTGGAAAAAAATGGGCAATTAGAAGTGGAATAATTAAATTATCCTTTATGTATTATCCAGGCTAAGAATAATTAATAATAATTTAGAATGTAAGAATAATATGATTTAATTAGTGTTACAGTAATTCCTTAATATTGGTGTCGTTTACTTGGGTTGTTGATTAATTATGACATTAATACAAAATACTGTGGTGTAGATGCCATCATGCACAGCTATATTTTTCAGCCCAGAGCATTACAAGCATGACTATTCTGCAGTTACAAAAGTATTGTGATTCTCTAGTTTGTATCTACTTCAGACAATTCTGAGTGTTCAAAATATTTCTCTGAAACTAAAACTATATATTAATGGCCCTACATCTTATAAAATGCTTTCAAGAAAGCATTGACACAAAGAAAATGAGCAAGTATCCAAAAAAGACATCAGATCTTTTTTCTACAATCTAGAAACTGTAGTGCAGGTAATAAACACCTTGGACTACACAATGCAAAAATTCAAAGCAGCTCAAACCTATTGATTTCACTACAGCATTAACTGTCCAATTCTAAATGCATATAAAAACCTAAAAAAAAATTAAATCTAAGATAATTTGGCTTCCGCATGAATTGAATTTCTTGCTTCAGAAAAAAAATGTTTTTTCTGTACAAATCCTGCTGTTGCAGAGTGATGCCTTAGACACCAACTGCTTGGCTACTCTTAATGCTCTCTCCACTGCTGAGGATCTCAGAAAAACTGGAGAGAAACATCACAGTAAATATTAATGATCAAGATTTTCTAATTAATAAATCACACTTACTGGTCAAGCAGTTGATCCAAATGAAGTAAAACTATGAATCCGTAAATAGAATGGGTAAAGCAAGGAGTTTTCTAAGAAAAAATGAAGGTCATGCTTCCAGAATATTTACTTAAAATGCAGATACATCACCAGAGAGGCAATTCTATTATGCCAGTTTAATCATATTACCTTAGTGAACCAGTTAACCGGAGCCATACTGCGATTTTGAAGTTGAGAATAGGTTTACATGACTCCAAGTGTTTAATCAAAAGAGATGGTAACTGCTCACCTCTTTGGTTTTTCTGAATTACTCTGTGTATCCTTAAAAGGTACAGCAGTGCTGATAGATGGAAATATCTTTGACATAGAAAAAAATATCAATATTTGGGCAATATGCTATGAAACAATTGCAGTCTAAGAGAATTTTCTTTGAAAGAATGCCTGAATACTTCTAAGCCCTTTTGCATACATCTGAGCTGAAATTTTACATGATTTTATGCATACAATCAAACCAATGTAATGTAGAATTCAGTAGATAATAATGATCTAAGAAAAATCTTGCTCTGGGCAAGAAAGAATGTTTCAAATAGAAAACTAAGAATTTATTTTTAGTTACAGTAATGTTTGTCCAGTCTAATAATCCAAAGCAGTACAGAAAAATGTAATTAATAATAGTTAAAATTTCTTTACAAAAATCTTCTATCCCACCCATTTCTCTGGTGCAATGTTCACCTTTCCAATGTCCTTCTGAGTCCTATGGCCAAGAGCTGAACCTTTCTCAGCTGCCACAGTGTTGGTAGTGATAATAAGTCATCAGCAACCTGAGAACTTTGGAGGAAAGAACACCATGTTTGTGATGGAGCTTCTTTCCTTTTGGTCTGAGGTTTGTTTCTACAAGCTTCCTCAGAAGTTTTCCTTTCCATTGATCCCCAGCCATCTCTGACAGAAAGAGCTGTTGTTTACCATGCAGTGATTCCCTAAGTCTGTGGGACTATTGCTGAGCAAGATACTTCTAAGGTACTGAATCACTTCTGGAGTGATTTCACCACACAACTATTGTAACAAGCTAAACCTAGCTCAGACTGTGCCATCCTGGATGACATCTGAGACCTGTAGCCTTCTACCAGCAATGGCAGAAAATCATACTCACAGAGCTAGACCTATCACCAAAGTGAACAGAAACTTACCTCTGACCTTCAACTGATGGGATCTGGCTCAGCTCAGGCATTCCACGAGGCAAAATGGAAAGGAAACAAAACTGTACTCATGCTTCCTGAATGTAAAACAAATTATTAGATTACCAAAAGTTTGGAGGACAAATGTCAGCTTTCCTTTTTAAACATTCAGTATATTTAACATTGCTAAGAAAAGGCACTGCTTTCAGTGGTTGGAGTACAAAATTGAAAATGTTGAAACACAGTGATAAAACCCTATTTTCTGTCTTGCTAGATGGGAGACTTGAAATTGTATATGTTGTATAATGTGTTCACAGGTAGAATTGGGTGAATGGAGGTAATAAAACCAAGCCAACTTCTCAAATTCATAATACATTTTATATTTATTAGTCTGGAGGTTTTTTCCCAAATAGAGCTCTTCTGCTATTCATGCAGTTTTTTTTCATTGTTATGCAAAGAAGTGAAAGCTCCTTTTGAGACTGACATCTTTCAAATGTGGAATTAGAAATGTTCCTTATTAGCTTGCAGTAAATCATTGATGCCACTGTATGTTTTTGTTGTTATTTCTTTGAATTAAACAATGTTAATATCTGTATTTTTCCATGCAGCAGTTTTCCTCATAGTTGCTTACTTTACTCTTTAATGCTTCTTTGTTTCCAAATCTTTGAGATAATTGAAAATGGGAAGAGAGTTATAAAAAAAATTTGTTTGAGATGAATAGCTACATCTTTCATAAATCTGTTTTTTAATTAGAAATGAGCTCAACATTGTAATGCATTTTACTTTAATTACGATTTTGATGACCTTCTTAGAGTTGAAAGCCATTTCTCTTAATTTAATGACATGCATGTGTGTGTTTCAGGAGTTCTGTTGCTAAGTGATTTCCAGGGAATCTAGTGAAGCAAACTAATGAAGTGTAAGATAATATTTTGTAGTGTTTTTATGGAACGGCATTACTCGACCAAAAAGAGACCTGTCTCATGTTGGCAAGATCTTCAGAGTTTGAAGGTTTGAGAGAGCATATCAAGCTCAAATCTGAAAAGAATCCCCCTATCTCTTTATTTTACCACATCCAGCTCTTGCATTTGACCATATAGTACATGAGGCTAGTGATAGATAAGTGCAATTCATTTCTTCCCATTACTTTAAAAGGCTCAGAGTATGTTTGAATCTTGTATATCTCTGTTTCTTTTCTTTCTCTTTCTCTTGGGTGCTCACTCCTTTTAAATAGGCATCACCATTTCTCTTTCCTACAGCTTTTTTTTCCCCAAAGGAAGCTAAAGTGCACTGCATCTGATATGTATAGTGTATAAATTCAGCTTGAAGATATGGAACTTGTCAACTTCAGAGTGTAGCTGCAGCAGGTGGAAGTGACACAGCACTGACTTCAGTGCAGTTCTGTCACAACAATGATGGAACTTGGGCTCAGCTCCACAAACAGTTTTGAAACACTGTTTATAACAGATTTGTTCATAAGTAATCTCCTTCACAATGGCAACCCAAAAGAGCGGGATTTTAAAATGGAAATGCTTAAGCAATTCTAGAAGAAAACTGGTGTAGAATTCTTACACTGTGTCATGTTTCAGAGAGGAAAGGAAGCCATATTTACTTAGGGATCAAGGATCTTAAGTCTTCAGTTGCAAAGATAAAGAATATTAATAAGTTACAGAGCATCTGGGTACCCGTTAAGTATACCATAAAGAAGAGGTAAATGATATATCCTTTAGTTGCAGGTTATATGTGGTCTTAGTACGCATTTTTTAAAACTGATTCTTTAAAATGATTACTGACATATTGCTTGTGTATGAAGGAAAAGGAAGCATTTTCAATGATAATTGAATGTACAGAATCCAGCCTTTACCAGATTTCAATAATTAATAAAACCCCCTGACCTTTCTGAAAGAAATGAACCTCAAGTTGTTATTTTTATTTTCTTTTTAAGACAGTGAAACCAAAAGCATTGTATAAAGCACAAAAGATAAATTGGTTTTGGGTTTGAGAAATTCAGTGAAAAATTATTGTTTGGACATATCCTAATTTAGACAACATGAATTTTGAAATAGGTTTTCTTTCTCACTCTGACTTTCCTTTAGATCATCTTTTTCTCACTTAATAAAATACTGCCCCACATTGATTCTGATGGACCAAAACCATGTTTGTATCATACATTATTAAAGTAGTGTCAGACTCATGATACAGTATGCTTGGGGCTTTGCAGCAGCATTATTTTACTCAGAGTTCCTTTAAAAAATGCTCAAGGGATTTTAAGGCAATGAGACCTTTCGCAATGTACTGCATAACCTGTTTAGTGGTATGGCATTAGGTTACTAAATAAAATCAAAGGTGGTAGTGATTCCTACATTCTACTACGGAGTTGCATTTCGTAGGCAGGCTTTTCAGTTCCCACAGAAAAGGCCTAATATTTGAGAGATGGCATATATTTATTTATATTAAATTTACCAGTGGGGAAGTCACACAGATTGTGGTTAAAGAGAATAGCTTACTGTTTCTCTGTGAGAGTGGGTGCCAAGCCTGAAAGTTTCTCAATTACTCGAGTATCGAGTACACCCTCAACGTACTCCTGCCACAACCTGCTCAAAGGCCAACACATACCACTCTAATTTTTAAATCAAGTCCTGTCTTTCTTCTCAGGATTGAAATTAGAATATTCTTCTTATGTTTCTGTGTGACAGAAGAGAATAGTTTTCAGCTAGAGAGGAAAATGATACAAGATCAGAGTATATATTTAAATTGCAAAGATTAAATCTTAAATCTTAAATCTTAAATAACTGATACCACACCAGTCTGTGGCACAATACGTGGGCACCGTGTGTCCTGTGAGAGGACAGAGCTGTGAAAGGATTGCCTTTTTGCCTCATTTTATTTGCTGAATGAGGCAGGTGGAGCTCTCCCAGAGAGAAAGTAGGTCTCCTCACTAAAACAACCGAACACGTTGAAGCAGAAACTTGATTTCTGCTAACTTTATTCTGCTCTCTAAAGAGAATGAGAAAGACGGCAAGATGGAGACTGTAATACAAATAAACTGAAGGGCTTCAGTAAGGAGCAGGGGAAAGGTAGATAATCAGCCCCCAGAGGCAGAAAGGCAGATTTTCCCAGGAGAAAATGGGCAGCAACTTCAGTTGTGGTGTGTTATTGGGTCATGTTACTTCACAGGTTTGGAGACTTGTCCTCCCTCTGCAGCCCCGCCCTGGGCCTAGAGAATTCCAGAGAGGCTGTCAAGGGACTCGACAGGTTCTCAGTTTCTCCCTCCTCTTTTTATTCATTTTATTGTTTACTGAGGTTCCTTTTGTTTTGGGTCACCCCCCCTTATCCTTGATTGGTCCCATGCTTGTACCCCTCCCCTGTCCCCACCCCTGTTTATAAGGTGCCGCACAGAGGGGAGAACTCACTTTTGTGAGTCCTCCTGCTCTGGGCAAATAAACCAGAGGCACACCCTGCAAAAGTCCTCTCTTCATTTCCTTGTCACTGCCACGCTTCTGCTGAAGGCAAAGACCCACGAAACCAGAGGAGGTACTGAATTGTACCCGTTTGTGCTGGGTCGGAGCGAGAGCTAACCGGAACAGGACGCGCAATCCTTGGAGCTGCATCCGAACCCCGGCACAAACTTCTGAGGTAGGGGAGAAACCCTGGGACAATATTCAGCCAGTTCTGTAACACTAAGACTTGCTGAATCAAGTGAAGGTGGAGTCCCACCACGCAACAGTATGTTGTGCAGGCTGTTGTGCGTTCCTTTTGTTCCAAGGTTACACTCTAGCAATCCAGATTTTTCATCTCCAAAGCTGCTGTGTGCTAGTCGGTGCTCTAGTACAGAAAATCAATGGCGACTAGTGTCATATTCAGTTTTCAGAAAACTTTAGTACTGTGGCTTACTAGAGATGTTTCATGTTAGGAAGACTGCTGAAATTCATGGTTTACTTGTACTCTGTTTAGCATAATTTTAAGTTTTGCACCTTTCAGTACCAACTTTCACGTTTGAATGCTGTCCTGATTCCTGTGTCAAAAAGGGGTGAGCTGAGGAAGAATGGAATATTATCTGTAAACAAGATGTTCCTTTGAATAGTAGGAGATGTTAGTGCTGATTTCATATCAGACAAGGGAAGTTTTCATCTGTCTGGTAATACTGCTATAAGTACTGGAAGTCAATATAAGCAGTGATTTTTGGACTTGAGATTCCAGGTCTTCTCACCTGGGAACTGACCAGAATTGGCCTAATTACTTAGCATTTGCAACAATAGTTGAACAATTGGTTGTTTTTAACAACTTTATCTGGAGCAGACTGACCTAACTGTGTCAGTTAACCTTTCCTTTTCTCTTCACACTGAAAGTTTAGCAACCCACGTGTTTCCTCCATATAATTACATAAATGAGTTATAAATAGTTTATCAGAGTATTAGGCATGATGGCCTGGGGCCAAATTTGTTAAATCATTGAAAGTGTCTAGCATCTGATTTTTTTGCTACAGCAGTATATTCTATTCTGTAATTAAAAAAAAAAAATTAAGTGGGCTTTGTTAGTCAAAATGTTTATCAATTCCCTGCTCAGGACAGATAAACATTTTATTGAGCATATGAGGACCCATTACATCCACACATAATGAAAATATCTGAAGAAAGAATATAATGTACAGTTAGCACATTTTTCTGGAAGGGGAATAGTTGGATGACTGGTACCTTGTTATATCCTTCTCTTGTCTCCACCTTCACTTCACACCTTCCTGCCTAGGTCTGATTTACAGTAATACCCATTCTGTAATATATTTACAGTAATTGAGACATATAATCCAATGAAAGACTGTATATTGCTGTATTGTTCCCTAGTGTCATGTATGATCTTTGTCAAGGATTGCTACAAAACAGTGTTGAGAAGAGAGGTAGGTAAGCAAATATAAGGTTGTATTGTGTTTTAACTCTTTTGTCTCCTTTGGGAGTGTTACGTTCTTGAAAATCAGAAACTCCAATCCCTCTCTCTTTTCCTGTAACAATCCCCACAGTTCAGAGGAATCTGGAAGTCCACTAGGACGGATTCATATATTTAATCTTGGTTTATTTTTCTCAGTTTTGGCACCTCAGCAAGATATGTCTCATTATATTTCAAGTATAATTTCTTTTCTAGCCATGCCTTTTAAAAAGTAACAAAGCGTTTTACCAATCACTTATGAAGTGAAACTGCAAAAATAATTTCTGCATTTATTTTAACACTAAGGTGATATTTTATCTGTGTAGGTTTGTTTGTCTGGGTTGAGGGGAGGTTTTTGTTCAGAAATAAAATTACTTCACCTGAGTACAAAATACTTTCTGTATAATGAACAACATGAAAATTGTTATTGCTGCATCATTAACAAATGTCTTGTTTAGACATCAAAAGTGCCTTCTCTAAAAGGTAAGCTCTTGTTCACATTACGTTTATTACATCTGAAGTGTAACATCTGAAGTATTTGTCTTTAAAAATACACATAGGAGCCAAAGGCAAGTTTGAGAACTTTGTTTTGAAACATTGATCTAAGCATTGTTAATGGAAGTGTTATCTAAATCTTGTAGAAGTAATGAAAATTTCTCCAGGTGTTAAACTGCAGAATCTTCTGTCACTTTGATATCAGGGTTAGACAACAAAGTGGATTGCCTTGTCCATCAAAATGTAGTAGGAGAAAATTTCACTGAATACTCAGGTAAGAGTGACAAATATACAGGAAAGTTGATGTGGAATTTTCCAAATTTAAAAATACTAGCTGCTTACCAAAAAAATCACAAAACCCATTAAAAAAACCACAAACCACAAACCACTAATGAGAAAAACCCAAACCAACCAAACAAGGAAAACAGGAAAAAAGCTGGTGAAAGATAATGTTAAGCTTGCATAAATTTATTCAACTTGAGAATCATTTTAGAATTGGATAACAATGGTGTTTTCTAGATGAAAGAATAATTACTTTATCTGAAACGACACATTTAAATTTATTTGATTTAATTTCCAATAGCTGCCTAAACTGACAAGAAAATAACCATATTACTTTCACAGGGAGTCTAAAACAAAGGTGAAAAAAGTTTTGTTAAAAAAAGTGTTGCCTTCAGCTTTGTTCTATAAGGTTAATCATTATCTTGAGTTTTAAGCTGAGCTATGAGAAAAAGAAAAAATAGTTAGGGTGTACAATTTTGTTTAGTAGAATTATTTCCTTAAAGGCAACACATTATTTGGCTTGAATTATTGGGTGTAAGAGTGGCCAGATGGAAAATTCAATTTACATTTTATTTTAACTGATGTATCAACTATTCCATTGACAAAGAGAGGTGTTACTTTGGTGAGTGAGAAAAATGTTATTTTCTGCTTATAGTTGCATTAAAATGTTACAGTATGTTAGAAGTTTTCACTCAAAGCCTTTTCATCACTACTGCTGTTTCCCAGACTCGTCCATTTTTAGCTGTTCCTAGAAGTGAGAGCTCTAGAAGGTGTTACTATGGCTGACATTTTGCTGCCATTTCCTCCATCCCTCCCCATATACTGATGAATGCACAGTGTATTAAAAGGGCTGCATATGTTAAGGACTTTTGTCAACTCACTTCAGGGTCTTAATTGGTTTGCTGAGGCAGTACTGATATTTCCTCAGTTTTCTTCAGTGAAACTGACAGCTTAAGAGTACAAGAGTTCAATCCCTGGCTTCCCAAATCTCTCACCCTTGTTAAATCACCCTTTTTTTTCAAGAGAACAAGTCAAATACCCAAAGCCTGTGTGGATCTTCAAAGCTAAAGAGGAACTTGTGCTCTGCTGTTTGAGAAAGATAGAAAAGCAGTAATTATGCTATGTTTTTATTCACTTGAAATCCACCTCCCTAGCCCTCCTCTCCTGGTTCCTCTTCTGCCTTGCTCTACACTTTTCCAAAGGCAAAACCCGAACAGGATTCACTGGCCACCAACAGGAGCTAACATTTTCCATGGGCTTATGTCTCATAGATCTGGGACTACACAACTGTGGCATTGATTCTTTTTCTAGCTGATATCACAGATTCACAGAAGTGTTGAAGTGTTAAAAGTTCACCTGGTCCAGTCCTCCTGCCGTGGGCAGGGGCATCTTCAACCAGATCAGGTTGCTCAGAGCCACGTGCACTGTGACCTTGAAAGCTTCCAGGAACCAGGCATTTCTGATTTATTTGGGCAACCTATTCCAGTGTTTCATCACTCTCATTGCAAAAATATTTCTTCTTATATCTAGCCTGAATCAACCCTCTCTTAGTTTAAAATCATTATGCTTTTTCCTGTTGCAACAGGCCCTAATAAATAGACAGGCCTTTCTGTAGAGACACTGGTGGAAGGTCTCAGTGTTCTACCATGAAAAAAGTGGTTTCGTAGGTGCCACCTGTTCCCTGAACATGTTTTGATGGTTGCAGCTTCTGACATCTGAGGTCTAGTTTCTTTTTGCACAGGTTTCCCCCAGCCACTGCTCTTTAGAACCTTCTAAAGAAACATCCGTGCGGCCCGAGATGCTGAAACAGATCAGTGGATTTACAGCATTTTATTTTGTAGTGAGGCAAAATGAAGGGGCAGGGATTTAAAAAGCATAAGAGTTGGAAAAGCAACCTACTATTTTCGATGGTATTTCATGTGCTGTATTGGAAACTTTAGCACTCTATTTCTGGCAAGGACTGTATATGTTCAGTGACATGGCAACTCTTTGTTCTCTTCCTTTAAAAATCTGTCAAAGAATAAGAATTCTTTTTAAACTAGAAAATGTCTTATGGACAGCAGTTTAATTTTCTTATATTAGAAAACAATTAGATTGTCATGAGGTATTAGAACAGCAGTATTTGAACTGGAGACAACGTTTGCATTTCATGACATACTTGTTTGATTTCCTATGTTATTTTATTCATGATACTTTTCAAACACCCTGACTTTTAAATTTTATGTGAAATGTGTATTTTATTTTGAGCAAAAAAGGGTACTTTTAAAAGCCATTTTTAAAAAAATCTCCACTCTGACTGATGGATATTGATAATCCTGGCATGGTCGAAGAGAAATTTTGGAAGCACCAGCCACAAGCTTGGCTATTGTTTATTATTTTTTTCTTTCCACAGGGTGTAAATGAAGCTGCAAGCCTTGAGAAACACATCAAATATAGAGAAGGTTTCTGTAAAAGAGGACCTTTCCAGGGACAACTGGGGGTTAAAAGATTTCCTGTTCTGAACTTCAGCCCCATAGGGCTAAAACAACATCTGATTACAGTTAAATAAATACCATAGAGCAGGGAAAAAATAAATTAGAAATAATGTTTTGTATTACTTTCAATTCATTCCATTTCTCCCCTTAGGCAAACAAATCATTATCTTTAGTGATGGTAAAGTCTTTGACATTATATGGAACTTTCTTAATTTACTATAAGCCCAAGAATAGCATTTCTTGAAGAGGTGGGTGAAAGAAATCATGAATTGATATAAGAAATGTTCAAGTTTTAATTAAGATTAGCTGTGAACAGTCAGATTAATAATTTGCTTTATTTTCTCCTTGGTATCAGAAGTCTTGTATCAAACCCCTTGATTCAGTACAATGTACTTTACCATGCAGAAAAAAATCTGTTTTCCTGCATTTCCATAGTTAATCTTTTATTATCCTATAGCCAGTTTTTAGAGCCCAGAGCATTAATTTTTATCTACTGAGGAAGTTTTAAATGGGCACTCTCCCTCCCTCCCCTTTCCTCTTCATAGTCAGAAAACACAGTGAGCAGCTAAACTGTGTCTAAAGAGCCCAAAATAAATTTGGTTACATTTCTCCAAGCAGTTCAAAATGTTATATTAATATGACAATTCTGTAATTTTGGTTTGCATTTTTTTAAAATTTTGGACACTGCTCTGGCTCCTCATACACACATCCAAAATGTTTTCAGCTAATTTTTCTTCTAATTCATATTCCTGTTTTGGGGCATTTGTGATTTCCACTCTACATGATTTAATGAATTATTCTGTTGAATAACCAAGATGTTGCAAGTGACAAAGAGGGTGCCAGTGTACTGCTGTACAACAGAGAAGAGAGTGCTATTGCAGGCTGCATATCTCCAGAATGGGCTCCTTTCACTACTGCAAAGTGCTGAGAACATTTGTAAGTGAATCCATGTTGTCCACTTCCCATTTCTCTCTGCATTTGTTCACAGAAAGTTATTGCACCTAATTGCATTGCTGGCATTGTAACCCAGGAAGCTTCTTGGAATGTTGCTGTATGTTTCAGGCCCAAAGACAGAGAGACTAAACCTCTTTCTAAGAGGACTCACAGCATCCTACAGTTGGTACCATATGGTTCAATTGACTGAATGAAAGAATCTAATTCCGACAAAGAAGGGGGAAGACTGTGAGCTAACTATAATCATTCCAGTTATAAAAATAAAGAGGTGGTTTAATGATCAGTAGCATTAAATCCCAACAAACAAAACTTCAGAATGAGAAAATGAAGAACCAAAAGGAAATGATTGTTCTGTTACCAGGAGTAGCAGAACTGCTATAAACAACTAAGATATCTCATTCTGGTGCATGTATTTCTCATCTTTATCTTCTTTGCTCTCCCTCGCATTAAAAAAAAAAAAGGTATTGGTAAAAGAAAGAGGAAAACACATAAATGAAATAGGAATTATCCAAGTTTTGAGTTCCATATGTATGACCAATTAGATTTTTATTGTCCTCATTGCAACCTCATTGGTTTTAAAAATGTTACACTGTTATATGGGAATCAGTTACTTGTCTTCTCTGTTTATATGGTACCCTTTCTTTGTATGTAACTTAGTGATTTGGAAGAGCAGGAACTACTAAACATGTGCCGAATCATTAAGACAGTTTAGAGATTTGGGATAGAAATGGTAAAGTCTGTTAATGTCTACCCCATAGATAATCAGAACATGGATGAAATTAGAAGTTTAAGATCATAAAGATTACTTTGTTTTATGAGGGCATCATATTGGAGAGAACAGTTCCTTATCCAGTGTCCTAAACCTGCCTTTTTATGCCTAGGATATTTTTAATTCAGGAATCAGCAGATTAGGGCACCATCAGTTTTGTTGCTGACCCACCCAGATCTCTTTACAAGCTTTTCAAATGACAGTCTAGCTGGTATAAGCATTTCACCATCCAATACTCTCAAAATAGCATATCACTGTCTTTGGTTTCATATCCTGTCAAGATGCTTAGCCAGTGACTTAACTGAACCAAAAGTGAAATTGTCACTTGTAAAGTCATCTCAGAGTTGACATAACTGTACTGGTCAAATCTGTGACGGTACATTTTCTCCCAAAATTCACTGGCATCCTTGTCATCCTGATGTGAACACCCCATCTTTGCTCCTGAAAGTTAGGTTCCCCCCTCCATTCACTAGTAAATTAGGTAGTAATCTAAGCCATGTTTAATAATGAAATAAATAATGATTCATAATGTATTGGTTTTGCATGGCCTGGTGTTTGGTGGCAGGGGGGCCACAAAGATGGCTCCTGTGAGAAGCTGCTGGAAGCTTCCCACCATGTCCAGCATCCCTGATGGCTCTGAAGATGGATATGCTGCTAGCCAAAACTGGGCCAATGAGAGAGGTTGATAGCACCTCTGTGATGACATATTTAAGAAGAAAATCAAAACAAAAATCACACAGTTTTTGCTTCTAGCCAGAGAAGGGGAGGAGGTGAGACCATGTGAGGGAAACAACATGGTGACACCAAGGTCAGGGGAGAAGGGGGGGCAGGAGCTGCTCCAGGTGCCAGAGCTGAGATTCCTCTGCAGGCTGTGGTGAGACCATGGTGAAGCAGCTGTGAGCCTGCAGTCCGTGGGGATCCATGGAGGATGCAGAGATCCACACACAGCCTGTGGTGATCCACAGGGGATCCAGAGATCCACCCACAGCCCATGGGGGAGGTGCCCATGCCGGAGCAGTGGATGTCTGGAGGAGGCTGTGATCCAGTGGGAGACCCAGTGGAGTGAGAGGGCCCTTCCTCCCAGGCTGGAGCTGCCTGTCATTGGAGAAGTGCACCCCATGGAAAGATAGACTTCATGTCACAGCAATTTTGGGAGGACTGTGTGCCTGTAGTGGGGACACACATTGCAGGTGTGGTAGGACTGCTGCTCGTGAGAGTGGACCCACGCTGGAGAAGTTGACAGAGAACTGTCTCCTGTGGGAGGGACCCCATGGCCTCACAGGGGAAGGGCTCCTCTCCCAGAACAGTGGAAGAAAATCTCGGTGATGAACTGACCAAACCCCCATGCCCTGTCTCCCTGTACTGCCAGTGGGAAGGAGTGAGAGGCTGAGGGCTTATATTACTTCTCATTATCATTCTCTGATTCTTGTAGTAAAAAAATTCACTTTGCAACCTTAAGTTGAGCTTGTTTTGCCTTTGAAGTGTTTTCTTCTGGTCCTTATCTCAGCTTAGGAACCGTTTGTTAACTTTTTCTCTTTTCCCTCCTCTGCCCAGCTGTGGCAGGGGAAGATGAGCAGCAACTGTCATGGGTGCCTGGAGTTGGGCCAGTGTCAAACCATGACACATAGTGATGGGTTTGTGGATTCCTGCTTGATAATCCTCCTCAGTTTTTGGCTATTTGAATAATTTCTTCCACTAGGACTAGCCCCCTGTACTTCTGTTCTGTTATTTCTCCACCATTCAGCAGAATACGTTTAGAAGGCAGAGTGGTAATACACATTTTACAACATGCATACATTCTTAGACAGGCCCCATTGCAGCTGCCCTTTCTCTAAAACAGGGAATATACATTTTTGCCATGCTAATGAATAATGTGGTCCAGCTCTCTTGGTCTGAGGCTGAAAAGCAGCTGCAGGATGAACAGACCATGCACCTACAGCACAAGGGCCATGGCTGGATGACAGGCAACTAGGAAACAATTGACTGGTTTAGAGCTATGTGATTTCAATATTTATTAAAGGATTTTCTTAAACATTTCCTTAATTTTAAAGGCTTTTAAAGGCCCTTTCAGAGCCCCAGAAGATACAGCTGTTTTTGCCAGACAGCACAGACAAAAATGTGCACACACATTTTATTGTGAATTTTAGTGTATAAAGTAGAGAAAAAGGGTATGTACTCTTGAATTTGGCTTTTCCATAGGGATAATCTCTTCAATTCTACTTTTTTTTAACAGTTGTCAAAATTAAACATTACTGGACTATCACAGCTTTCAGAATCTTGTATTTGCCTTTCACATTCTAAAAAAATGAATAAGACTTCTAAGGAACATGATGATATTTTCAAGCTTTTTTAAAAATCAGACTTCACTCTAATTTATTCAGCTATAAAATAGGACAGGAAAAAATAACTTCACTCATAATTTTTCTTTAAAACAGTTAGATTAGCATACACTAGATTTAAGGCTAGTATGGTCTTTATTACTTTTTAAATGGAACTTCTCAGAGTTATTTGTCTTTGAAACAAATCAAGAAGAAGACCATATGTACCACTGCAGACTATCTCAAAATACAGCTTCATTTCAGTTGAGAGGGGATAAAGAGAACCATTTATTTTCATAATGGCTCTATTAGGGCAGACCATGCCTCTGCCTAGAAATGCCCTGTTAGCAAAGCTGTCATCCAACAATGATCTCTGGGAAGGTGAATGAATATAGCACAGACTGTTCCTGCATTCATTTTAGAATAGTCAATAACTTTCCCCATGTCTCTACTATTTCACAAAACATCATAATTTCTTAAGGTTTATTTTTTGTTTAGTAATAATGCCCTCTCATGGACCACAATTCGATCCACAGTGAAAACTTGCCTAAGCAGAGAATTATACACTAGAGAAATATTTACAAGATCTATTGTAATTTCTGCTGCAAGCAGTCTACAGAGTCATTTTTCAGACTACTGTGTGAATTTGATATATGGAATTTCTTCTCCTGCTGCCCCTGGTCATATTCCTGGGTCATATATGACTGTTCAAGTCCCTAATGGTATAAGATCAAGGGGACCCAGTGTCAGAAGTAAATTCTTTGTAGGACACTTGGGAACAGGAAGTGCTAAGAATAATAAGCTGGACACCTACTATGAAAAGGTGCTGCTTGGGAATGCTTAAAGCCTAAGGAGTTTCCGGAGAGGATAATCTTGAAATAAGAACCCATGCCTCAGCGTGTTCTTTGAGTTAGAGACCACATTTTGCATGTCCTGGTTCACTACCAGAAAATAAATTTAGGATGGACCTTCCATTTTTAAGGTTAAAAAAAAGACAAAAAAAAAAACAGAACAAAACCCCTCCCAACACCACTTGAGAATAGGATTTCAGAAACTTTATATCATTGCACTATCTTAAATACAAATCTCAATTCCCATTGGAATAATTGGTCATGTGTGTTTCAAATACAACAATGCATATGCAGATTTGATCTCACAAGACAGGAAGGAGAAAAAATGGATTTAATTTGGAAATCACCTCAGATGAAGGATATGGAAATTTTGTTTTCAAGGCACAAGAGAAATACTACCATTGTATTTTGAAATAAAAAAGAAAAATGTGAATCAAAGCCAATTGTAGTGATTAATTTGACATTGATCAGGGTGAATGCAGGAGAATATGATACGTTAAATTATGATGAGACACAGATCATTGACTTCAAAGTGTCAATAGAAAAGTTTGAAGAAAAAAGTGCTGGGATTTATGATGAGATATAAATGTTGGTTTAAAGTGTGATGTTAAGGAGATAGTGATTTTGAAGTTGTGATGTGAAATACCCTTTTAAAATTCTGTTGTCAGCAAAAGTTGATAAAGTTTATTAGGTGCTACCTTGGAGATTAAACTTTTGTTTCACTAGTGGAAAAATATCTATATTGTGATACAGTTCAGAAATCTTGTGGGTTTTTTGGTATCTTTGCAAGCATAACCCCACATTTGGCAATTGTTTAGGTGAGAAAATGAAGAAAAATTTTAGGTTTTATGATTAATACACTAATTGCGCAATTAAGGTGCTGAGAATTGAAACTAATTACAAAAGGGTCCTGTAGAATTATGTATTTTAAATTAATTTCTTAATCTTAGGCCTGTGATATGTCTCTAAGATTTGTTAAAAAAAAAAAGAGGGAGCTTGAAGGAGTTGAAGCAGCACTAGGGAGAAGACTCATCTGTACACTGCTGCTAAATGGAACTGTACTATTGTGATTTGGGTGCTCTCATCATGAAGCCGGAACTGATGTAGGAGGAATTAAAAGTCATGGCTTTGAAGGTCAAACCCAACATCACTATTCACAGACTTTTTTGCTATGGCGTCGAGACATTATTCCTCACATCCTCAGTTCTTCCCTCAAGACTACAAAATAAACACCACATTCACCACCCTCTCCTACCTCAAAGAGTTGACAGGAAGGATTCCAGATCAGATGTCAGTTCAGATTGTAGTTCTTAGTATAATAAACAATTACAGCTGTTAAGAGTTATAAAAATCTCTGTTTTGGAGCTCTGTAAGTTTTGGAAACAACAAAAAAACAACCCATAAGCACTAACAACTTCCAAATTTTTCAGAAGATTGTCTTTCTCTGAGTATAATCAGTATTTTGTCTCTTTGGGTATGCTATTGCTATTTATTAGATGACATCACCCGTTACACTTAACTCAGCAGCAGGAGTAAAATTCTCTTCGTCCCTTTTTGCTCTTTGTGGCACATTTTCTTGGGTGAAAAATCCATCTACTTATTCTTGTTACTAACACACTTGGAACAGAATACAAAAGAGGAATAAATGCATGGATGTAATTACCTGCTCCTGATTAAGCACTGACAAGAGTAATCCTGGCATGTACTTGGGTTTGTCACTTTCAGGTGACATTAGGTAAAAAACTTCAAATTGCTCTTTTAGGGATAGAAGGCAGCAAAGCCGTTTTTGTGCATCTGGCCTGAAGACAGACACTTGAGCTGACACTGTGGCAGACTGTAAGTGGGCATAAGATATTCTTCCATGAGACAAAGTGACATTAATATTGTGCCTTGCCATGAGTTATCATGGCCACAAGCCATTAGTTCCAATTAAAATAATGATTTTCTCTTTCAGGGTGCAATGCCAGACTTTGTATCAGGTCAGTGATTAATGCGTATTCCTTTTGTGCCTTTAATGGTGAAATATAAACAGGCTAGGCTAATCATCCATCTTCTTTATAACTGACAGCTTTAAGTAGGACAAGCACACACGGGATGCAGACGTTCACCTAGGTATAGTGACTCTTTAGTGAACACAATCATTTGTCTACAATTCAACCTGGGGCCTAAAGTCAGAAGTTCCAAGAGGTGCCAGTTCCTGGTGTTGATTATCTACGAAGGATTGTATTTTTTTTTTTGTAAAAATAGGATACCTTTTTTTCTGTCTCTATGATTTCCTAAGTAGAAATTCTCTCCTTTTCTGTCCTTTTTTTTTCTTTTAACTTTATTTCATTGGAGAGATCTTCAGTGAATTTTACAACAATTTATTCCAAACTATTAATCTAGAAGAACTGAATCACAGTGTAATGCTACCACAGTTCTAACTGGCTATTGCATGTTGACTCTGCCATGGTGTTATCTTATTTTCGTTCAAGGCATAAACAAGATAATAAGATTTACACAGCTCTAACAAAAGAGGGTTAAACAAACTGCTTAATGTTTGCTGTGGGCTACAAGCACAGAAACAATTATTGAATATTAGTATTAGTTTGAAAGTGACAGAAACAGTATGTTTATAAATGCCACAACATACAGAGATGATTCATCACAACTAGAAGTCATACAGCTCACAATGCAGGCTTCAAATAATCTCTTGTACCTACATATCTGAATGTCATGCAAAATAAACTTAGGAGGCTAGATTTTTTTTAAGGTATTATGTTCTTGGAGAATTTCAGCCTTATGTTTGGAATTTTCTTGCTGTTTATGCCTACAGTCAGCTGCCGAAAGCCACAGGATCTAGTAGCCCAGGAAGCTGCTCTAGCATTTGCATAATAATACTATTTGCTTTGCTTTGTACATACACATGTTGCCTATCCATGCCCTGGAAATCTTCTTAAGTGTAAAGGAAGTGCAGAGCAAATAAATAAGTTGAACTTGTTGGTTTTGGAGACAGTAATAAAGCTACCATATTAGGCAGTTCATAATTCAAACTGATCAGCAATCAAAGTCCCCTGAGAAAAACTGTCACTTCTCAAGTGGTGTTTGTCTGCTCACTCAGATACATTAAATACTTTGGTCTGAGCATGGTTTTGGAATGGATCTTATCAGCTTGAAATTTGCTTTTCTACTTTAAAGATTGGTCGCCTAAACTGGAAAGCCAGCATCTCGGCAGCCTTAATATCCTGTTATGCCCCTCTTTGTCACTGAGTTGTGATAGATTTATCCAGATGCACTTGTCACCATACTTTGCTCCTTGTAGCAATGTAGGGCTTCTAACTAAGCAATGGCATTTTCTTAAGTAGCCAGAGAAAAAGTGTCCAAATTCACTATCATGTAATAGCGCTGACAGTAAGAACCACTTGTAGATCAGATATTGAGAAATGATTACAAGGCTGCCCTCAATAAAAAACAGGTGTATTTGTACCCTGCCTAGCAACTGGGACCAGCACTTATCTAACTTGCAGTTCCAGGAGCAGACATTTCACCCATGTAATCAAGGATTCCCCATTATACAGACTGTAATTTCATAGGAAAAGGTGATGGATACCAGATCAATTATGCCAGAAATCAAGATCTTCCACTGCTAGGGCAGGTCAAAATTTTTAAACCTTTTCAGATGGAAAAAGCTGTTATTTTTTGGGAGCAGTGACAGATTTATCAAAATTCAGCTAGTAGGGTGAATATTTTAGGTAAGGGATTCCTTCTCCCTTAAGAATCCAAGAAAGTAGTCTAACACCTAGGTATTTGCTCCATCTATTAATTCTCTTGGTAGATTAAAAGAGGAGAAGGAGAAAGCAGAGCATATCAAAGTCCTCGAGACAGACTTCTGGAGAGAGAAAAATTACCTAAAACTACCCCGCAGTAACTCCCGAAGAGGCTGTTGCCACCTCTCCCACTTTAAGTTACTATCACTTGTTATCAGAGAAATGAGACAGCTGATCAGTATGTAGTTTGCAGAGGAGCTCCTGAAATTTTCTTGTCATGAGGAAGGTTCTCATTTGCTAGGGCTGTTACAGTAACATGCAATGTATTCAGGATGTAGATCAAGTTGTAGTTTTAAAACTGCTGAGTTTGTTGATGAAATATTAAATTCCTTGCAGTCTTTCAAAGAAAGGGATAGGAAGAGGGGAAATTAAATACCAAATATTATGAGTTGCTTGATTTATACCATAACAAGCAATAAAACCCAGAGACTTCTGTTCATGTTTACATCACTACTCCCAGTACCCACCATGTCTTCATGGACATTCAGGCATGTTTGAGTGTTTGAGAGCAAACTTGTCACACCATGAGTACTAGTAGTATCTGGAGCTCATACAGCTCCCTTGCAGCCTGGAAACGTGATTTGGACATATACCACTGGTGTTTGTAAACATGCAGTCCTCAAAAGAGAAATGTTTGTTCTACTTAGAAATGCTCTGCTACCAGGAAAGGTAGCAGTTGTATCTGCCAGACCCCCAGCTACATTGGTTTTGTCAGTTGAAAGTACTGTCTCCAAATTAATTTCAGTTCTGAATAGGGAAAAGCCTTTGTGTTTTGCTGCCATGCAATTTTCCCCCTCCCACTTAATAATTACAGAAAAAAAAAAATTGATTATGTCCAAGACTACAATGAGGAAAAAAATGCAGTTCTGCTTTCAGTGTTTTCTAGGTCAAAGTATTTTCTTTAGTCTACTTCCAGGATTGTTTCATATTCTAGGTTTGCTTTCATCACTCCAACAGACCTTTCTTTTCCTGAGACAGGTTGTTTGCAGCTTTAGTCACTTTGGCACTTGAAGCCCCCACTAGACTGCATCTCTAGATACCCAAGAAGTAGTTTGCTTTCTGTTCCACTTCTCCTACAATGATTTGTGCATCCTTTTTACACCTCAGAAATTGGTGTAAACTTAAATTGAAACCAGTCCTTAGCTCCAACTGATCACTACCTGTACAAGCTGATGCTTCAGAAGAAACTGCTACCTCTTCTCTGCAAAATTGGATGTTATTTCATTCAGGTGCCAATGACAAACACAGAAGTAATCACTCAGGCAAATTCTCTCTTCAAAATCCGGGAGCTGCTATGAAGAAAACACCCTTGTGATATTGAACACAGGACTCTTAATAGAAGAATTATTTATTCTTCATTTATTCTGCTTATTATTCAGGTATTCAAGTTTGGCATGATACTGTCACCAGCGACTTGAAATTCTCTCCTCAACGTTTTTGGTACCATAATGGCATGGGGATGGCAGGGGGACAGGGAAGGGACCTGTAAGAATGGAGCTGCCTGTTCCTGAGCAACCATAGTTTGACCCTTCCAGCAACCCCTGTGACTCTGCAGAATGCTCCAGTCCACCAGCTGACAAATACCAAAAGGCTGAAGTGCTGGGACTCTGCAGGGGCCATAGCCTCTCTGTTCAGCTCCAGGCTGGTGTAGCTTAGCGAGAGTTTGTGAAAAAGAAGGACCAAACACAGCAAGGGCTGTGCTCACTGCAGCCTGTTGCCTGAGCTATTTCCTTCCCTTCTCCTTCCTCACAGATCTCCTTTGTGGAGGACCTGGACAAATCAGCTGCTTATGTCACAGTTATCTGCTTAATAAGGAGGCAATTTTCACAAGCTAATCATCTTTCCAGAAGATCCCCAGTCTTCATTGTAGAAGGACCATATCCACTCCCAATGTGATCATGCTTTAGTGGTATTGAATTGCTTCGTTGTAGGTCTGAAATTGGCTGTAGGACTCTGTGAAAGAATTTTTATTCTGAAAAGCAGTGAGAGACATGTTAAAACCTCTATGTTTATGCTTTAAGCATCCCATTGTTTTTGGAAGAAATGGGAAGCTGAAGTAGTTAAAATGAAAAAAAAGCCCAAAAAACAAACATCATTTGAATACTCTAAAGAGTTCTCTGATGTTAAAATGATTGTCAAAGCCACTGGTATCAAGACAATTTGCTGCTATGCATATGCCCATGCTACATGGAATCCATCACAAACATACTGCATGTAACTAATGAAAACCTTCTTGAACGAGTTCTTGTCTGGTAATGAAAAATGCTTCTATTTAAAGCATGGCAACCTCTAAAGCATGTCATCTTTTATGGTCACATTGCAGAAAAAATTACTAGACAAATAGTGAAGTTGTGGTAATGAGTGTGAGTTTGAAACATTTGTTGTTAACGATTGCCTCCCTATACCTAAGAAAAGTTATTATAAATTATATTTTTCATTACGTGCGACCTGCGTGCCTAAAAATTCCTCATAGATGCTAAAACAAATTATAAGAATATTGAAATTTTTTTCTGAATAGCAAAGCTATATGTTAACAGCAAGCTACTTATGCTGAATTACATTGTGTAGAAGTTTTAGCATTGTCCTCTCTATATATCTGTTATAGATGAAAGTAATAAAATCTGAGAATCTTAAATGCTACAGATAAATGAAAATACTTTGTATTTGTGGTAGCTTTCTTGTTAGGCTCAAGAGAGTTTTAAGATTGGGTTGGAGTCACTGTCTTTAATTTGCAATTAAAGAAGAAGAAATTTAGTCTTCTGTTTCCTGGTGGGATATCTGTAGGTCCATGGATCACAGTCAAGATAATGCTGCCTAAAGGTTCTTTTAGGTCCTCCTCAAATCATTCTAATGATTCATTCTAATCCCCCCACTTTTCTGTGGTACCAAATGTTCTACTCTTCAGTCTTAGACAAGCAGTCATAGTCTACTACCAACATTCAAAATTGTGCCAGGTAGGTCAGGCAGAAAGACTAGAGCCCAGAAGGTTTCACTTCTTTTCCACTCTGGAATGTGCCTTGGGCTGGAGCTTGTGCTTCCTTTAGCAGTGCAGATGTTTTAAGCTCATGCTATAATAAGGCAAACAACAAGGCAGGTCCAGCTAGTGTGAGTTTCCAAGTGAGCTTTTTCTCATATGTGAACCTGCTCTCTGTGTTGCTACACAGGCAAGAGTTTAGCAAGTCCCCAGACACAGAATCTGGTACTGGCACATGTAAACCACATTACCTGTTTATGCAAAATATTTTTCATGTGCAAGTAAAAGGACAGCCTAAGCCTCTAATAAAATCACAGTTTAAAACTAACGTTTATCTTTTTTTTTTTAATATTATCCTGCAACAGCATCCCTATTACAATCATTAGTCTTTTCAGGGCCAAACTTTATTTACAGTGTGAAGGCTCATGGAGTGGTCCATCTGGCTCCTGGCTGGGAAGAGAACCTTTCATGCCAAAATGCACCTCTGAGAGAAAGCACACGGGATGTGTAATGGGGCTTAAGCTAGAAGTGTCAAAACATTTTGCATATCCTCATATTTGCAGCATCAATCATGACAAAATCTGGATCTCTCTCAGTTTTAAATATTTAAAAATTGCATCATGTAACTGTTCATGAGTTCTGTCTTATTGTTTGCTACTAAGCAAGAAATTTCACAACATCAAGACACTCAGGCCTCTGCACAAAAGCCTGTTGATTTCTGAATGAAGAGACCTTTTGAGGAAAAACATACCAAAACCTCTGAAATTGGAGTTGAAAGCTCTGTAATGTTTGTAATGCCAGCACTTTTTATGGGGTTGTCACCAGACATGCTGATCTAATGGAATATATAAGTAAGTGGGGAGATGGTATTTTCTTGGTCTACTGGGCCAAATATCAGTGGTGAAATCTCTCATGCATCCACAGTCCTGAAATCCAAAAAGCAGCTCTATTGCATATGAGGTCACAAACCTTGTGTGGGTAATTGATCTGAATTTGAGCTTGGAGGTTAGTTCATCACCTGTAGGTATTCCCTGTAGGTGTTCCCTGTCCTGACTTGTGACATGACACAAAAAAGAAAGAGCAAAGAAAAGTTTGTCTGTGAGCAGTGGAACCTCCAGGCCTTGCCTGTTAAATTAATATTGAAAGCAAAACATATGCTATGTACCTGACCCAGAGCAATGTTAGCCGAGAAGCAAAGAAAATTAATAGTTTAAATGACCAAAAAGTCCCAGAGCTCTCAGCTTTTAGAGGAAGTAAAGGACGGGGAAACCCAGAAAACACCTGAAGGGTAAGAATTTCTACATTATACCTAATAACAACTCAGCCAGCATGGCTGATGTTAATGATCTGTGTGCGAGGGCCCCAAAGGTTGCCACATCTGAACTGTGCTTCCTTCTTACAGAAGTGACAAGCAGGAAATATTCTATTGCTGCTCCAGCCAGATCTGTAATGACTTCTCCAGGCTTTTTCCCTGCTGTAGGTAAAGGCTTACCCATGCAATTTCCTTCTTTTGTCTTCACAGAGTTGAGGATAAATTATTTCAACCTCTTTGCAGGGGGCATTTGAAACTAAAGTTATTTTTAGGGAGAAATAAATTCTTTCATGTAAGATGCGGGAGTTGTTGCTCCTCAGGCAGCTGAGAGAATATGAAAGGCACTTGAAGTCTTTTTAAAAGCTGGGTTCTGATGTTTAGCTTGAGATCAAAGAGGGAATGGGAAAAGGAGGGGAAGCCGAGTTTCTGGTAAGCTATCGGTATATGCAGCCTTGTATATGCGTCCTTTGAAGGACTTGCCATTACATTTCTGATCTTTGAACTCTCTTTCTTATTTTATGAAGGTGAACTGAATTTCTTTTCAGTTATCTTATTGTGAAACTAATGACTATGCCTTAGATGCCTTGAGAAGGTTTTACGAATCTAAAAAAAGAACAGAGTATCTGTAACTTGGTTATTTCACTCCCACTTTCTTTTGTAGGAAAAATGCCAATGTAGTTTTAGATGATTAGCATCTGAAAATATACTTTACCAGGTTTTTGAAAGCACAGTTCAGGATTTTGATGTCATACTATAATACTTTAAGCTCAGTGCTGTTACTTTAGTATATTTATTTTGTTTGCAGTAAACCTATTTTCTTTTCAAGCTGTTTTATTTTTTGAGAGTGGAACATTTGAAATTTGAAATTCATCTTGTTGCTGTTTTTACAAATACTTGCAAAGCCACTGCTGACTTGTGTGAAGAATAATAATCAAGATAAATGAGCTACTAATAGCATTTGCAACTAATGCAGATGCCAGCCAAGTGTCCCCAGCAGAATGACAAAACCTTCTTGTTGTTTTTGATCTAATGCTAGGTATACCACTTACTTTCTGACACTTTGAGGAAAAGCGTAGCTAATGGTGTGTAGCTGAGGGGCAGTGCTGTCTATTTATCTGTGTATGTAGCTGAGAGATTGGTCGTGGAGCTCAGACAAGCTGTATTGATCTCAGCTACACTACACTCTTACTGTTTCCTACACTTACCCAACCTGGTATTATTCACTGGAGGCAGGAATCAATTAGGGTTTATGGCTTCTGCAGTGGAAAGTACATAACATAAAAGATATAATTTCCAATATTGTGTGGGATGCAAAAATTTGGGGTTTTCACAAGAAGTGGAACCAACATAAATAAGAAGCAATTTCTTTTAATATTTTCATATGGTAGTAACAGCCTCCATTAATATAAATTTTTCTTTTGTAGCTCTTTAAGACCTTTACTGGCATGGGAAAGGAATGTAATTGCCATTATTTACAGCTTGTGAAATTGATGCAAGAGAGGGAAGAGCTGCCTTGCTCCAGGGAAGAGGTGGTTGAAGTAAGAAGAGTGGAAGCATACTTGCAAGAGTGGTTTGAGTGCTGATAAATATTGATGCAGTAGTGTCTTACATTGTGATGATTTCTGAGCTTCACAAATTCCTGAGCTTCTTGTTATGTTACTACACGGTTTTGTCAATAGAGAATGATGGCTTTTAATACAAAATTCCAGTATGTTTGCAAGCATATGGTAGAACCCCTGGAGAGGTACTGATTTGGATCAAATGAACAATAGAGACAGAGATAACATGAGGGATTGTTTTTTCTCAGTTTGTTGAGAGTTATTTATTTCTTTCTGGGACAAAGATGGACTGGTTATTTACTTACAACCTTCCCTGTTTCTTTGTTGTGTGCCCATGTCACACATCACAGGAATGGCATTAGAGCAAAATGTTCAACCCACTGACAAATCAAGTCTTCCAAGTAGGTTCTGTTGTCACTGTTGCACAAGAAGCCTCAATGAAGATAGGTGGAAAGCTGCAACAGAAAGCAGAGAAAAATGGCTCTAAGCTCAGCACTGATTGCAGCACAAAATGCAAAATGCTTACTAAAAGCAGAAAACATCACTTAAGTGCCTGGGAAATCCAGGTCTACTGCCCAGCTGATGCAGATTTCTGTGGGATCTCCTGATGTGTCCTTGGCACACATTGTGAGAAAGGAAGCAGGGGAAACTCCAATGATCTTTGGAAAAGCACACACTCAGCTCTCTCCATGCACATATATCCCTTGTTTGCCAGGGTTATGCTTTCCTGGGGAAGGAAACTGGCTAGTGAAACCCTGTAGGAACACCTCTGGAATCTCTGTATATGTTGAGGATGTGATGGGAACACCTTGGCTTCGTACGGTTACATTCTTCAAACGTTTCATAGCAGTCTGTGGTATCTATGGCAACAATAATCACCTTAACACAGAAGAAAGCAAGTAGTTCAAAGGCACAGCCAGTGGAAATTGAACCCATTATCATAGAGGTGTCTGCTGACACTGCAGATGCTCATTGGAAGAGGATAGAAGTCAGTACTGAGACAGGTGGATTAACTGTGGGAAAAGGACAATTGCATTTTCACCTCACCCATCCTCACAAAGCTCCTGCCTATTATTGCAATAGTCTGGGACCTGGTAGCCTGGCACATATCCGTGAAAGAAAGCAAAGCCTAAAACCTACTTATTTCCCCACAATCTCATTTCGACTGCACAGTGTGTCCCAGTGGTCTGGAACTGTCAGATGGGACACTTGCCATGGCAGGTCTGGCAGATCTGATGTTAGCTTCTGCTCACTGAAAGGCTGGAGAGGTGTTGCCCTCAGACCCTACCAGCTCAGAATAGTGAAAACAGTAAATCCTTAGAATTGTTTATTTCCTCCTCTTGTTCCCTTGTGATGCTCCCAGGCTGCCAGGGCTCCTTTGGTCTTTGCACCAGGAGGTGACCGTGCAAACTCATGAATCCAAAAAGAGGCAGAATAACCTTGCTGGGCAGAGCCCACCCTGCACAGGCACCTCAGGCAATGGCAATCACAGGCTTTGCAACCTGCTTAAGGGTTGGTTTTTTTCCCACCTATTTTTTGTCTTTTAGTCCTCCCACTAGGTTTGCTGATGTGAATTACTCCAGGTGAACATACTGAATGCTTTTCATCATGGCTGGATCTTTCCCTAACGCTTTTTCCCGAACCTACTCAAATAAAGTGTGATTCCCCAACTCATCATTGTCATGAAAGAAAAACCTACTGTAAGCTCTGATGACATTGATTTCTGACTTCTCCATCCTTCTATCTGCCCTGCACTGAGATTATTTTGTTTATAGCATTCAAAAGAAGTACTCGTGGATATAAAGCAGTTGGCAAGCAGACAGAATACACCATTTTCAAAAGGTTTATTTCACGAAGTTAATGTATATTTTTCCTCCTGGCTATTTTGACAAAGATTGCATACAGTAGATGTGAGAAAGATTATAATGCAAAATATCCCCCAAACTGCTGCTGGTAGATGGTAGTGTCTATTTCCAAACATGAGCATGGCTAATTGGAGATAGGCAGCATCACCAAGTAATTAGATACCTTAAGTAATCTCTCTTTGAATTACAGATTCAATCAGAAACAATAGATGAGATTATCCTATAAGTGAGAACATGCATTATTACTAGAACAGCAGTGGCCCAAAGAGTAATTTCTGGGCATTAAGTCTTCTCTGAGAAGCACAGCAAATACTGCATTTTTCTTGGTGTCATTGCTATGCAATTTTTATTTGCAGCAATTTTAGTTTCTCTCCTGTTTTCCACCTTGTACTTCTTTTGGACTCGGAACCTCGGTTCCGAGGAATGTGGGTGTTACACATGGTTAGGTCAAGTTTTTTCACAATAACACCCCCTTAAAATGACTTTTAGGAATGGACAAGCTGATTCCCACTTTGCTTTGCTTGTTTCAGTCCAGTGGGATGCCCTCCACAGAACATATGCTTCTTCGAGTAGATAACAAAATAGCTGAGCTACAAACTACGGCTTAAAGAGAGGTCAAAAAAGAACTTCTACAAATGTTCTCTAAAATGTTCTCTCCACAATATATTTTATATTACTTCATAATTTCCCACTTGCTGCTTGAACTAATAGAGAGCTATATCCTTGTGAAATAAACTCACAAACTTTCCTTTAGCATCTTTAGATGTCACTGAAAGGGCTGAAGGTTAATTTGGGTATTTTTCTTGGCTTGTTCTATTGCTCACCTTCCTTCAGTCCCTTTTCTGCCATTAAGTTCACAACAGGGTTTATCCATATAATCATATCCGCTCTCACGAAAACAAAGTGGGTTTGAGGCCAGTACTCAATTTTGTTCAGAGAAAATGGGAGGTTTTCTAATTTTTTAAAGAAGGCACACAACATCAAAGAGCAAAGAAAGCAAACCTGCAGTGTCTTATTTTTCATTTTTCAAGAAAACAGTGCAGTTCAGACGGTATCTAGGTTTTCCCCCCTCTTGTATTGAAGGTATCAGCTTTGGTTTTAATTGCTGATTTCACTGTGGTACCTGTAACATATCAAATTAAGGCTTTGAAGGAAGGAGTCTAATGTCATCTTTGCAACTCATATACTGAACTGATCAAAAGCTCTTCAGTCTTTTCACTTAAACTGATTTCGGCTCATTTAAAAGTTGGGTACAAAAATACTTGGAATTTAGCTAACAGGGCAGATAACTTAGCAAAATGGTCAAAAAAGCATTGTAATATCTATAGGGGGCACACATTTTACATGACTATCTGTAGATACTCTGGCTAAAAAGCAGATCCCATCCTGTGATCCTGATGTCCTCCTTCACTTATTTCTTCACACTATTTCTAGTTTCTACACTGGTGACTCACTAGGTTTTCTTTCTGCACTTTAGCACATCCTTATCTGAAGAACTATTGGGCATGAGCTCCAATTTGTTGCCCTATTGCATCTTCAAAAACGGAAATCTGAATCTACTGGTAAGAAAAAATACAAATAGAAATACAAATACAAGTACAAATAAAAATACAAATAGAATGAAATCAATTCTCCCTGTTTCAGGACATGCAAAGAAATGCACTAAATATTTCTTCCATGCGACTGTGTTGTGGGAGCTGGGATTGTATTTTGCTTCTGCTACCTGTATTTTAAGAGAAAAGAATAAGGAAGAAGAAAATCTGTCTTAGGAAGGGTTGAATGCTCTGATCACAGTGCAGAGCAGCATGATTTTGGAGGCCAGAGAAGACCAGAACAGGTTTGCTGATGTGTTGCTGTCTTGGCAGCTCGGGGTGAGAGTCCTGCCTCTGCCCAGCTCCTGCACAGGGGAGGTGGGTGCCAGAGAATACAGAGGGACAGAGATGAGTAGGTGACTAAGATTAGAGGTAAATTTTAGCTTTGATCCACAAATTTACTCACTACACTACATTTCTGCGGCACAAAGCAGAGCTGAGTCCAAGACTGTGGAAATAACAGCATCAGCCTGTACACTGAATGACCCTTCCTATAGACACAGAAAGCACATTCCTTGCCTCCCTCCCTCTCTCCCTCCCTCCCAGCTTACAATAAATAAGAGAATTAAGTTCTTTTTCATTTAAGGTTAGGGTAACTATTGATGAGGCTGCAAACATGGAGAACTCCATTGCAACTTCTTTTTTTTCTTTCTCAGAAAATTTTTCCTCTGCCTCTACTTTATTAAAACTGTGAGGGCAGAATTTTAGCAGAGGCAAAGTGATGTAACTCTGTGAAAAACAATTAAGTTATGGAGATTTAAACAACAGAGAATTTCACCCCTCTATCACTTGCATCTTATGCACCAATATGCCTTTTTTTCAAATGTGATTATATACATATTTACTAAGAATCAGAGCTGACAGAAAATGTCAAGTGGTAAAAAGCACTGCTAAATAGAAAAACAGAAGAAAAAGCAGAAGAGGACAGAATAGCCCCAGCAACATTTTCTCAGTGTTGTAGTTTGCCAGCTTAATGGTACGTAATCTTAGCTTCCTTAAAAACAAATCATGGTAATAGGGCCTCAATTTATGTTTCTTTTATTTTTCTTCTTCTTTTTTTTTTAACAGAATATTTAAATATTTATTGCAAATGAGGGCACTTATATTTATATTTATGTATCACACACTGTAGCAGTCCTTCACTAAAAAATACTTTCTGGCTTGATATTTGTTTCTGTATAGTTGCCACTGCTGCCATTCACTAACTGAGAGGCATCATGAACATCAGACTTTAACATCATTACATTTTCT
The DNA here is from genome assembly GCA_013397155.1 of Irena cyanogastra. Taxonomy (NCBI): domain Eukaryota; kingdom Metazoa; phylum Chordata; class Aves; order Passeriformes; family Irenidae; genus Irena; species Irena cyanogastra. The sequence continues at coordinate 70,559 of VWZV01016146.1, read as the reverse complement.
CCCTCTTGGATGGGATTTGTGTTCTGTTTTCAGATTCTATTACTGGATGAGTGTCTCTGGCTTGAAAGGAAAAAAAAAAACAAAAAAGAAAAAGGTATAAGCAATGTTTTTATTAAACCTTCCTCTTAGTTTTACATGTCTTTTTTTTTTCCTCTTTGTAGACTCCATGTTTTTTTAATGATTGCTCCATTGCTTGTAGAAAGTTGAGAGGATAAGAGAAGGAAAGAGAAAGCACTCAGAATAATTCAATTTTCTACTTTGTGAAGAGAAAAATCTGTCTCTGGGCTACAGCTAAAAAAATAATAAAAAATTATGTTTTCCTTTTGTAACTTCCAATACATTTTATATTAAAGAAAAAAGTCCTTTTTAATCACAGATATTTTTTTTTAAAAGAAGTCATGTGCTTTGAGAAATCTCAGAAGCAGGTGATGCACATACTTGAATTTGTAAGGAAACAAAAGAATTTTACAATGGAACAGATACTGAAGAGAAACCTAATGAGGTTCAACAAGGGCAAGTGCAGGGCCCTGCACCTGGAGAGGAATAACCCCAAGTACCAGCACGGGCTGGGGGCTAACCTGCTGGAGAGCAGCTCTGCATTTTGGAGGATGACCAATTGACCACGAGCTGGCAGTGTGACCTTGTGGCCAGCAAGTCAAGAAAGATGTGAGAGACCCAAATGTTAAAGGCTAATGACTCAAAGAAATGACCATTTACAAAAGCAGTGGGTGCTTTGGTGAGGTCACATTTGCACCCCCCAATCTAAGAGGAAAAGGACAGGTTTTGGGTGTGTGGTGGCAAAACCTCTGACCTGTAGTTATCTCTCAGTGTTAACATTTGCTCAAGTTGAACACACTTTTTCCTTAGAACGGACCACAAACTGAATACTCAGAGGCATCAGTGTGATTTGACCTGGATGTTAAACTGTCTGTGCCTCACTTTGGTATATTTATCCACTATTTACGGTTCAAGGGAAAACCCTTCTCAACTCATGTGGTTTAAATCAAATCAGGTTTGAAGCAGTTTATTCATTTATTGACAGAATGTTTAACTGGAGAACAGATAAATCACAATATTAGTCACTTCTAAAATGTTAATAAGCACTTAAAGTTACTAAACACTCTTACTAATCCATGAAAATTTTCATCCCACAAAGACAGATGTACACAGTCCAGGCCGACCTCCAATCACCCTGCTCCTGGAAATGCTCACATAGTTTTGATAAAGTGCTCATCAACATTATGGCATCCCATGTTTTGAAGAGAGATGTCCCATGTCTCTCTGCTGTAGCAGAGACAGTGTTCAGGACTAATCCTGCTTTATGGATTGCTGAGGAATGAAAACTCCCTGTCTCCTAACAGCTGTATTTTAGAGAAGGTGGATAACGATTATTGACACTTAAAATTACTAACAATTGACTGGTGAAGACAATGAAGCAAGTCTAATGTTAATGCTAATCATGGGTGTTTTAATAGCAATACTCAGGGACTGATGCATTTAACTTCCATTAGTTTTAACAGGAGTTAGCCACATGAATCCATGCATATAGATAAGTTAAGTATACTTTGTACATAGGAAATTCAGGCCATTCTATTTAGAGCAAAGAAGAATGGTTGAGTCAGAAATTTTTTTTGTTTCTTGTTACAGGATGGCAATTCTTATTGGGAGGTTCTCGTTCATATGCAGACTCCCCATTTTTCAAAATATCTACTGTTTTCTGCTGTCTGCAAAGAGCATCAGAAGATTTTTAGACAGTCTGGTTTATGTGAGTCTGGCTTCTCAGTCAGGAAACAATCTTTCTGGTACTGAATTACAACTGGCTAATCTATCTGATGCCTTTAATACAAGAGGGATTCCTTCAGCAGTGTATACTTTGTCATATTGGGGTGCTACTTGCAGGAAATTAGGGTTAATTTCATGAACTAGAAATAAGCTAAAAAGTTTTAAGAGATCATTTAATGTTTTAGGGGCCCAGTATAGAGTCATATTCTTTTAAATAAGACCATTCTATCCTTTTATTAATTTTGATATACCAAAAGAAGTAAAGGCTTTTTAAAAATTCTGATTTCTACAACAAATGCAAAAAACCCAATTCTTACAGGTTGAGGAAAATAAAACAGGTTTTAGAATGGAAAATTACAAGCGTACTGCAGACTTAAGATACTCCTCTTGTTTGCTGCTTAGGTTGTTTAACAGAATTAACAAAGGCGTCAAATGAGGAAAACAAAACTCCAAGTTTATTGTCTGAATTGGTGGGGATTACCTATTGCTTCTTGTTCAGTTGAGTATTATGCCTTTACCCAAGGCTGATAACATGCCTCTAAAAGCTCTGATGTCATTCAGAAGAGAAAAAATCCCCCAGGAGAGCAATTCAGAGAAGTTAAATTTGGCTCTGGCTTTGGCTCTGATTTGCCATTTTGAGGGCATCTCTCTCTTCTCTGCTGACTGCAGATGGAATCCATGGAAAGACAGTGGCCACCCTAGGCAAAAATTTGTAAAAATACCTTCCTCTGTGTCTGGGTGGCTCCCTAAAGGCCTGCACACCACCATCCAAGGGAACTGTTCTTTTTAACTACTTTTGCCTAAGGGCTTCAGATTTTCTATTAAGATTAAGGATTTTTGGTATTTGTTCATGTTGATTTTGCCGTTGAAAATGCTTCAATGTGGTTTTTTTGGTAAATTCAGTTTGCTGTAGGATGGAGAGTGCTCCTTGTGAAAAGCAGAGTTCCTTCACTCTGACAGATATATGATTTTTCTTTATTTTAGTGGTTTGAATAGGTACTAATACATTGTTTCTCTCTCTGCAGTCTTAGTGATTTAGTCGCAGGTTTGCTAGGAAACAGTCTTGGATTTGAGTATAGGAAAATGCAATGCAAATCATAGCTAGGACTGTTGTCTACATGACTTTCAGTAAAGGACCCTTGGGAAGTATGTACTGAACAAATGTATTAATATGACAGGACCTGTTTCATTGGGTTTGTGTCCTGAAAGACAGGGTGAAATACGAATCTCAGCAAGCAGGTAGGATGAAGTAAATTATTTGAAGTGAGCCCCAGATGACATAATAGCTCAAATCCACGAAAATCAATAGCAATGCACAGGGCCTTTGAGAGACCAAATTCTCACTGAAAACTTCATAAATTCTGTTTCTTTGTTTAAGAGCTTCTATTCTGAGTACACTTTCAACTATATCACTAAAAGCCTTCCTGTTACACAGCAAGGAGTGATCTCATTTTGACAGATTCTGCCTATTTATCTTCATTATTTGTACTGGGTGAGTTAGTTCTGTTTGATAGGACCAACCACTATCAGAAAAACTTATAAATTATGCTAAAGGCAATTTTTTCTTCTTTCTGATATTTGCATTTAAAACGAAAGAAATATTACAGCTACTGTAATAAAGATTTTTTTAGCTTTGTATTTTATCCTATATATGACACATATTTCTGAAGTGGAATGCAGGCTTCTTCTTTCCATGTTATAGCTTGTATTAATGCCCTTCACTGCGATAGTCTTTATTAACACCATTTTTTTTGTTCTTACAAGCAGCCTATGTATTTCCAGATTCAAAATTGTATTGATGTTTGATCAAGTCTTTTGTCAAGGAGCAAGAGATCTCAGGACTGTAAGTCTTTAGGAAGTTCATGTCTTTAATATGCTCCAGATCATTAATATTAATGACTGGTGCAGTGGAGACCATGTGGAGGTAGCTCACACTGTGCAGGAGGGAGACGAGGGCATGGCTCTGAATGATCCCTTCCAGTCACTGTGCCAAACTTCCAGGCAGTCTGAAAGGAGAGAATGTCTTCTCTTTAGTTCCTCAGCGCTGCTTTTATTGCTTGTAATGAAAGCTAAGTAAAGATAATGACTGTGTACCATCAAAGTAAGTTTTCTTAATATATATTTAGGCTCCTGGAAAATATTATCAATTCTTTGTAGATCCTCACTTCTTTTCAAAGGTATTGGTTGTTACAGACCCTTATTATGTATTTAGGGTAACTAAATCTATAGCCTGCATTTGCATACATTGCCTTAATTAGTGCAAAGTGCAAATGAAGTGGGAGTGCTTGTGTTTGGGTATTGTCCATTTAGTAAGTAGGTCATGCTAGTGGCATGCAATTGTGCCTATCAGCCCTGTGACAGTGCAAGGGCTCCCTGCTGCTGTGTTAATACTGAAGCAAAGCCAAGGGAGCTTATTTTCAAAGACAGACAGACACTAATCCCACAGTGACACCGTTTTATTACGTTGCCAAGATTTCTGTGCCTCCTTCACGTGATGTAAGTGCATGGGTATGGACAGCTGGGTGTCCAGCATGGCCTTGCTCAGAGCTTGCTGGACGTGAGACAGGTGTGGCTTGGAAGCTGTAGCTGGTAGCATGTGGCTCAGAGCTCTGGCTTAGGAAATAACCTCTGCTGAGGTTACTCTGTCACATTATCTGGTGCCCTGCAGCACCTCTGGGGCTTTCAGGCTGAGTTGGACTCTCTCCAGTCAGCCACAAGCAGGAGCAGCTCAGGCACACATCTTGACTTGTCTTCGTAGACACACCTTGAGTAACTGAACGACCACTGGAAGACATCAGGTGCAAATATTTGCAAATATTTGCCAATTTTTTCCTTCTGTCACTATCCACAGTATCCTGCTCAGCACAGATAGCAGGGAAATATTCTAGTTTGCCTAAAACCAATCAGAGAGAGCTGCTTGCATCCCTGTGGGTTTTCTTTTTTAAGAATGCAGCCAGGAGTCACAGGCATGGTTTAGCAGTCCACTGTATTAGAAATGAACACAGCAAAAGTTCCTTTGCAGAGAGAAGTCGGACTTAAATTTGGTGTTCTTGTGATTTTGAGTAAGTAGAGCTGTGATCTGAACAGCTGGTCCAGATGTGACTTGAATTCTCTCTACAAACTGCCCATTTTTGAAAACAAAAGTATTTAAGTACTTCAGAGTTTTTCACATACCAAAAAGCTATTTTGCTACATTCTGGAATATGAGCTAATTAAGATCAGTTTAAGTTTCATTTAATTTTGATAGAAATAGATAATTTACATATTCTAAAAGATTTCATTTAGTAAAACCCTATTATTGTGGGTGAAGGGAATATGGGATAATGATTCATTGCATTTACTGCTAGACAAAAATCTCATCATACTGTTTAATAAAAAAGTCACTGCTGAGTGCCTACTTAAGACATGTAAAAGCCATTGCACTGCTTCAAGCACATCAGAGGCAAAGAGACAATATAGGTCAGAAACTCTACAAGACTGGAGAAACTTTTTTTTTATTGAGGAAGAAACAATTTATATGTTTTCATCACATTGAAACTACTGAGCTTATAAAAATCAAATGTTTTAAATTTTAAATTAGAAAGAGATACGGAGCAGGCTGATTGTTGCCTGCAGGAAATCTTCCAGACTGTTTTCTGACATTCTAAATATAAAATACGCCATATGAGAAATGTCTGATTCATTCTGAAGCCTGTGATGAATGTTCACCAGGAACCATTGACCATTGCCTCATCTCAAGTAGAATCAAATTGGAAGTTTCACTGAGAAAGCAAAGACATACCTCTGGAATTCAGTATTTAATCTAAGTGCCTTGTACACCTTTCATCTTGCCTGAGCAGATAAAGCAATTTTTTTTTTCACAGTTTGGTGAGAGATGACCACTGTCAGCTGTCCAGAGAGTCTGTAAATGTGGAAATAGAATTGTTGGGAAACAAAGATTGTGGATTGTTAGGAAAGTTGTCCACCTTCAATATTTTCCATTGCCTCCTTTTCATTCAGCCCCTTTTTTTTCCCATGCAAAAACTGGGAAAAACCCACTCCGGCTCTTTTTTTATGTTAAAGGCATTGAGACATCCTGAAAATGTTTTAGTGAGACCTGCCTCTTTTTCTGAGTCTTTTGCAATAGGAATTTCATACAGAAGTTGAAGCTCTGCTGTTAAAATGCCAGAACACAACACATGGAAGGACAGATACAAAAGTCCATAAACATACCAAATTTATAGACTGTTTAGCCATAAAACACACACGCACACATAATGTTAAGGTATTTTGAATACTGCATAATACAAAGATAATTGGACTGGAATAAGAAATTGACTGAAACATTCCTAAGCATGAAAACATAAAGTCCGGTGAGATTTGATTGACAGTCTGTGTGAAAGTTAAAGAACAATGACGGACAAAGCAACATCTGAATGTGTGACACTTTTGCAGATTTGTGACCTGGCTTTCATACTAACATTAAATGTGCAAACTTGTTAGCATTTTCTCATACATTTCCTATTCTTTTCAGAAACTTCTGGGTTTATTGCTGGCCGCTGCTCGTGCTTTATTTGTGTGAAAACTCTCTTTCTTCCTCACAGAAAAACTAAAACATGGGAATTTCAATTTAAAAGGTCAAGTCAGTATTTGTTGCCTTTTAACTACAGCTTTCTGTTATAAATTGTTGCTGAGAAATTAATTGGAAAGAGCCAAAAGGGTATTCTTCATGACATTATTCCAGGGCGTAGTTTTCAAGCTGTTTCCTACAGAGACAGAAACACATTACAAGTTCTGTCCACATGTAAGATAGCACGCACTGGGGCATAATGATAAGCAGATGGCATTATTTGCAGTGGAAGTAATAGCAACCAGAAGCATTTCTGCCTACATTATTTTGCAAATGTTTTTATATTATGTTGTGTTAAAGTCTGGAACTTTATGTGCTTTTCCTTTCTAAAGCATAGGTATTGATAGCAACTGAGGAGAGAGCTGGTGGCAATAAGTAAACAGAGTAGTTATCGGGAAGTAGGTAGTATTTAAAAACAACACAACCACAGCAATCACTAGAAAAAGACAGAACAAGATAGAACAAATACTGATGAAATGTTCCAGAAAATGGAGGGAAGATGAAATTGGATGATGGTTTTGCGATTAAAGATGTTGTTTCAGAAAGTCTTTACATGAATATGCCATTCAGAAAATCTGAAGCTTCTAACTTTTATTACCAATAATATTGCCTAATTTACCACCACCATCTGCCTGGCAATTATTGCTGGAAGTAGTGCATCCAAGGCAGATTATTTCAGAGAATGACTCTATAGTTCATGGATCCATTGTGAGATAGAACATATTAGGGAGATTCCCAGGCTAGCAGAGACCTAAATCACAAATATGTGATACATACACATGTGCACAGACAGTTATATGCAGGTGTGTAAATAGATACACAGTATCTGCCTTTACATGTGCACCTATACTTAATAGTGTAGAATTGAATCTTATGCCATTTCACTGTGATAGAGTATTTCCAGGTTAGTCCAATGTTCCCCTCTTGAGACTTAAAAAAATCTCTGTGTTTGGAGAAAAAAAAAGCAATCTATTTAGAATATTATTAAAATACTTTCCTTTGCAAAGGTATTTTGTATGAACTTGAAGTTATAGTTCCTCTAGATATATGTCCTCATGGCCTTCTGCACTTGGCGCTAGGCTGTAACATTTTTAGTGTGACCAATACATTGGAAGAGATGGTGCAGAAGGGACTTACGTCTGTGGCAAGTCCCAAAGGGATTCAGCCTCCAAAGGGCTGTGTGCAACAGTGACAGTACCTGCTGGAAGGGTGCAACCTGTCCTCCCTCTGGCATTGGCCTGAAACAGCTGGTGTGGAAAAAGGATGGGCAATGAACACATCCAGCCTGTTCCCTGCTGTGCTGTAGAGCACAGCTAGCTGCTTTCCTTCCTACCTACATCCTGCAGTGAAGAGCAGGATGTGGTGCCACCATGGGCTTCAACGGGAGGCCAACTTCAGACACTGAATTCACTGCAGCTGTCAGCTGAGAGGAACGACAGACATGAGACACTGCTGTACATCCTACTGTATTCCAGAAAGGATACAATCGGAGGGAGAACCACCATGCTCTTGGGAACTGGAGTATTTGGAGTGAAACTGAGTCTGTGCATTTGATCAGAGCAAAAATGAAATTATTTTGGAATCAAGTGTGAGAAATATGCTGCCTCTGTAAACTCCTCTGTTAAAAAACTCAATATTAATAACAACAAAAAAATTGATAATGCATACAGACAATTAATTTATGGTCTGTCCTGGAGTGACCATATTTCATGTTTTAAACATTATTCCAGTGATTCTACCACTCAAATGTGATAACCTCTCAAATATGGTAAGAAGGATCACCAAGGTATTTTGGTATTCTTATTTATTTGTATCATGGTAAGGGCAAGAGATCTGAGAACAGAGAACAGTCACTGCAGTGTAGAGTGCAATCCTTGCACTGAACAGTTCGTAGTCTGAACAAGTGAAAGACTCAAGACCAAATAAGGCTTTCATTTTATGCAGAAGAAACAGAGCCTCTGCCACAAATCTGGAGTTTCCTGGTGTCTGTAGAATTTAGATTGCAACCTGGAAAGACAAAGAAGTATGTGTTGAGTTATCCAGGAAGCTCTCTAGCACTGAAAGCAATAAGAACTGCATCAAAATACGTTACTATCTTTGTTTCCATGAGCTGCTCAAGGATATAAAGGGCCAAGTTAGAGATCGAGTTAGCATCTACCAGATGTTTTAGCAACAAGACTGACAACTGCAGAAACCTGATTTCCTCTCTGGGGTTCAGCTAACACCCCTATGACTGTAAAATGCCTTACAGGAATACAGGGCCTCCATGTTAACTGTGTTGAGTACTCACTCCTGACTGGTTAGCCATGTCAGCATGGAAAGGGCATCAGCAGAGACAGCATTTCACTCCTCTTGCTGACTGTCTGCAATTCAAAGCTAGATTTGTAGCTGAGCTGCTAATGCGACACACATCTGCCACCGTGACTTCAGCAGAGAGACTCTAAGAGGTAAATGGCAACCTGAGAGAAAAGTGATACTGTGAAGAAAAACCAGTAAAAGTCCTGAAGAAAGTCTTTCACATCTAAGATTAAGTGAAGTATTGTCTATGTCAACTGAGCTGGTGCAATCAGAAAAAAGCTGTAACAGAGTGAAGAGAATTATACTCTTGTATTCAGAAGAAAAAAAGAAATCAATATAGGAAAAAAGCTGATTGTAACATCTAAAAGCTGTAACAATTATTTCTTTAATATATGACCTTTTGGAGTGCTGGGAAAAAAGCGATTTTAAGCCAGACTTTTTTTTTTTTTAATAGATATGGGCTGCTTAATTGTACAGAAGCAATCATGTAAAGCTAGAAGACTGTATTAAAAAGCTCCATTCCTTTTCAAGTCCAACATCAATGTCTTATAAATTTGAAGTGCTCTATTTTCTTAAGGGTTCCTGTACATCCCAGCATTGTACACAAGCCTAAACATAGCTGTTATATTGAGCTTGAAATCAATGAGGGCACTGCGCTGTAAACAAAGGAACAATTTACCCCGGTGAGCACAATTAAGTTTGTTTCAGTCTGGGATGTGAACTGTAGTCTCTGTGAAAATCTTCTCACAGAGCTTCCAACCACACTACATCTGTTTCTCTCACCTAGCTTACATGGTTCCAAATGGCAAAGTATTAGCTAAAAAACAAACAAGATAATTTTTAATATGTTATGCTTCCATGCAACAATAAAGCTAAATACGGTTTTTCACAAATTGATATCTAGCTATTGACCTACTGTATGTGATAATGACTAAAATTTAAATAGAAAATATTATTTCATGTCTTTGCATGTGAATATGTAAGAAATCTACTGCATTGAAGATGGCAGAAAATATATCTATAATAACTTTGAATATAACTGTACATACAGGATCAATACACATATTCCCAAACACCACTCTCCTTTTGATTCTTAAAATCTTCTCTTCCTTGACATATAAGTGACATACAGAAAATCCTGAGTTACCTATGGGATTTTTTTTCAGCAATCTTTGTGACTTTCAGAGGATCAAGGTTGTATCCATATGTTCTTGAAATTTTCCCTGCAGTGTTTTTTTGCAGCCATAAGTGGAAAATGAATTGCAATGGATTTTATAGGAGCATGCGGGTTAAAATTGGCTGAAAGACTATAAACAAAAGATTATGAGAGTGACTAGGGGAAAAATATCTAGTAGTGTAATGAAGGGTGCAGATTCAGGATTGCTCCTATTTAACATCTTCATTAGCAATCTGGAAGAAAGAATAAACAGCATGTTAATGAAATGCACAAATACTAAATTAGGAGGAGTCACAAATAATATTGAGGACAGAAACATAATGCAAAGGCCCTAGGGAGAAATGTGGCAGGAAATAACAAACAAGCCACTACTCACAAAAAGCATACTAATACATTAAATCTAGAGCAGTGTGAATCAATGAGAGAAAATCCACAGAAGCAGTAACATTGGAAGAGATTCTGGGAGCAACATATTAGATATGCAGTGCAATGTGACATGATGGCAATAAAAGCCAATATATTCAGTGCCACATATGCAAAGGCATAAAGTCATGGATCAAAGAGGCATAGCTTCTCTAAATGCTTCTCTACTAGCAGAAAATGGAATATTCTGTTATGAGAACAAAAGAGTCTTGATACTGAAGAAGACTCCCCAAGTCAGCATAGCTGTGCTCAGTTGAAATATTAAGTGTTTTGGTTAGAAAAATTCTGCAAGAAAGAAGAGGGAAGAAGTGATACATAAATTTATGGAAAGTCTCTGATGAGGATGAAGTTGTGGATGGGTTAATGGCAGGAAAAGTAACTGGCTATACTCTGAAAATTTTTTTTTAACTTTTATTCAGATCAACCACATTTTCTTCTGTAATGAAAGCTAGCGGATGACAAGCTGGCACATAACTTGCAAAAGGAAAATCATGCACGCTTTCCTATTGGTAAAATATTTTTCTCCACCCATCACCTACATATAAATTGAATGAAAGGAATCTATTGTAGAAAAAATTTGGATCGATACAGTTCCTCATGCTGTGTTAAATTTATACCTGAAATCAGCAGAAAATTGCTTGGTTAATTTGATTTTGTTTTTGGTTTTGGGTTTTTTTTGAGAGGTAAGTAGGCCTCTCAGAAGGGAAGAGAAAGAGACAATAAAGTTTATCCTCCTTTTTTGGTGAGTTTTTTTTTAAACAAGACCTAAGTCTGTATCTTGTGTGAGTAGACATTTTCTTTTGAACAAGCAAAATGTTCTTATTTTTTTGCAGGATGGAGGGACACAAAGAAAAATAACAAAGTACAAAACCGAACAATAAAACTAGTTGTATCATTAATCTAATCCATGCTACATTTGTGGTTTTTTACATTGCATGCATTCTAACTCTGTCATACTTTTCTACAGTTCACCCAGAATCTAGTAAAATTGTAACTGAGTATACTCTGTTAAATCATACAGTAAACAGTACAATGACAATGAAACCATAACTGGTTAAAGATCCTTGGTCCTGAGAGTGATGCTACTTCTACAAAGGGAGAAAATGAATTGATTAATATTGTTCAGTTCATAAAAAATGGGAAGGCATGGTTAACATTTACTTTTATGCACATTTATACAAATACATTCATTAATATGAACAGTATGGAAGAGTGAATAATCACTCCTCATTCCTTTTCTTCTGACAATAAAAGTATGCAACAGAAGAGAATGAAAAGATCAGCCAGCTGGTGTAAACCAGAGAAAAGTGTTATTCCATAGTATGTGTAATTAAACCCCAGAACTCATTACCAGAGGATGGTGCAAAAAGAGGTCATAGAGATCATGAAAGATATGGGCATGGAAGGGCACTGAGCAGAAAGTTTCACATGAAACATGTTGCTCTCAGAGTCCCTAAACTTCAGTTTACCAGGGCTATGCATTAAGACCTTGGGGTCACTCTGTGCACACTCACTGTCTTGTGCTGTTGCATATGTGTTTCTACCCACACACCAGATGTGCTATAGTCCTTGTGCTATTAAGTGGACCCAAGGAAGTATTTTCTTAAGCTAAAAGTTATTATTAAGCAATAACAATCGCAATCACAATGAAATACTCTGTGAAGGCACTTTTTTTGAAAACAAGTGCAATAGGGGGGAATTTTGAAAGCATACACATGCGCACGCACAACAAGGGTTGGGAAAACATCAGAACTAGGAATTATGAATACTTTTTGGAGGAAGAGTGATGTTAATTGAATGGCATCTTACAAACTGCCGTTTTGCCATCAGGACCTGCATTAGGGTGCAAACACTACGATCTCTGAAAAACTAAGAAACAGTTTTGTGTTTGAAAAACAACCTAACTGCCAAACTACTTAAAAAAATTTAGTCTTCAGGGACTTCTCTCCACAGCAGAAATGTATAGGATATATTGTATAGAATTGTTAATGAAATTTTGTGGTTAATAAAACACTTTTGGGAGTTTTAAGGCGGTTGTATAGTGACACATTTACTCAATACACACTAGGCCTCAATCAAGGCAAAATCAAGCTTGTTTAGAATGGAACTGGGTTGTAGCAAGCCTTAAGTGGTGGGAAGGGCCTTGCTTGGAAAAGCTAAAATCCAGCAGATGTTCTCGGGTGTGCATGATTGTTTCTATACCTTGCTGCAGGTTTGCTTGATTTATGCATCTGTCTAGCTTCCTTGTGGTAGATGGAAGGGAGTGTGCCTCTCACACTGCATCAGTGAAAAAGCATGACAGTATATCTAAGGAGTGTTAGACTCACTTGCTCATCTCTTCTTTTCCTGTCTCCAACACTCCACAGATGTTGAAAGCTTTGTTAAAACTGTTAGTTTTGGTGGGTTAAACATATATTTCAGTTCTCTTTGCCAGGTGAGGAGAATAATTTTAGGTTTAGAGGTTTTTTTATAAGGAAAGAAATAACAAATATCTAAAAATAAGTAAAAGACTAACTTTATGCACAACTTATAGTGTATGTATAAGTATTATCCTTCAGGCAAGATGAAGAAAGATGTCCTAAATTGCAGGCTCTATCTTATTAATAATAGGTTAGAGATATTACTGTGATGTGAAATAGTTTATTTAATTATTAAACCTATTTGGATTGACAAGACTTTCGACATAATGTAATGTATTTAATGCAATGTATTTAATGCAATGTAAAAATGTATTAATAAAATATCTGGTTTCTATGGGAGGGTGAAGTTTTCTTCTTTTACGTGGATTCTGTTAACTCAGTTGAATTACTTTTTCATAATATTTTCAGAATGCATTTCGCTAGAGACTTCTGTAATTATATTTATTACTCCTGTAAAGGCTAAAAAAGAATATGTGGGAGAAGAATATGTAGTAATTTTTTTATCAGATTTACTGCAGACTTATGAGGAGCTACATCCCTACATGTACTTGCACAGGTGTTTCCTGAAGACTATTGGTCCTTGATCAGTGTATTTCGGACTGCAAGTATATGATGGTGCTCTGTTTTTATAGGAGGATCAACTCAGTTTGATTCTCATCCCAGAAAAAACATCCTCATTAGGTCTGGTTGTGGGCTGGTTGTAGGTCTTGTTACAAAGACCTACTGATAGAGGAAGGAGACATAGTAAATAAAAAATGTGCGTGTCATTGAAGCCACAGACAGGCGAGTTTGGGGAACAGAAGATGTGAATTTACATGTGTGTAAGTTCACCTGTTAAGTAAATAAAACCAATTAATATTAAACATCTTTGATTATGAACAAGGATATTTGTATCAAATTCCTTCCAACAACTGATCAGGTTTAAAAATTCATTGAAAGTTTATTAAAAAATTGTCCCATGTGGACAATCATGCTTTTCATAGTAAGACATTTCAGCTTGGTATTTTTCTACAATTTTGTGTCTGAAAGTCATTACTCTTGTCTCCTTTCCAGTTCTTTTGCTCCAAATGATTGATTCCCCTTTCAAGGCTTCATCTGACTCCAGCTGGTTCCTCTGGAGGAGGAGATACAGAGATGGGGGTGCTTGTCTTCAGAGGGGCAAGGCAAGCCTGGCAGACTGGTAGGTAATGGTGCTGGGAATGGAGACCTGGGATAACTTCTCTGCTTTCTGAGCCTGAACTGTCCTGTTGTACTTACCCTCTTTGTGGCTGATAGACAATCTCACCACGACTTGACTCTTAGAAGCTCTCTAATATAGTAATTTTTTTTTTTTTCTCCATGGCTGAGATTGCTGCAACACACAGGCTACTTGACTTAAGCCAAATTATTAGTACAGCAATAAAGAATATTTTGCAGTTACCAGTTATTTTAATCTTTTTCTGTACTCAATTTTGGCCAACAAGTCTTGGCACCAGCCATGAGCTGTAGATCATAGTAGGTCTTGATTTCTCAGCTCCCTGAAATGTTAAAGAAGTATGCCAAAAATAGATGAATGCTTCTTTATTGCATCCCCATGTCCTTTTCCACTGAAGTAAGGAGCAGAAGATGTGCACACTTGCATGCTCTGTATTTGTCACTGGGCTGTGACTATTGCAGTAGAGTATGCCATTTTAACCATAACAGCAGCCATCACTTTTTAATATAATAAATACATGTATAATGCACTGGAGCAAATCTATGCTAAACTTAATAGGTAAATGGAAAGATAAAACACCCTGAGAATTAACACTAGAGGAAAGAAGACCAAATTCTTGCTGTGTTAGCAGCATGTCAATTTTTCTTCTGACACCTAATGTTTTGCTATGATTTCTTGGCATTCAGCACAGCTCCCCAGAGTATCCCGAGTGCAATGCTTGATACTTGCCAGGTAAGATCCAAATGATGCTGAGGTGTGAGGACTTGTATGTGGATTTGTAGATCTATTAAGCTGTCAGTGTAAATATAATATTTTTTTAAACATTTTAACCTGCTTGAGAAATTAAAGTTGCATAATATAATTTTTACTTACTGTAGTGGTTTTTTTTACATTGCCCTGGATGTGTAAAGTAGCCATATGTCCATGATAACCCCATGTTTTGTGCTCTGTGCTGAAACTGAATTTGTGTATTAGGCTTTATAATAGCAGAAGACTCAAGACTTAATTTTTTAAGGCTCAATACAGTAGTTGGGCATTACTTTATATCCCTTTGGTAAACACATATCCAGTACCCTTTATTGTCCTTGGGAATTATGCATAGCTGTGAATGGGAGGACTGATAAGCACAAGTGTTAGAAACACATTATCTTGAAGTTTTGCATATGTTGTGGAAATTTATACTCTACTGCACATGTGAAATTATGGATTTGTTTTTAGATAGCTTATCAACAAAAATAAAGTAGTCCGTACCATAGATAAAAAATTAATAATTTTCAAGAATTTTAGTTTGCCTGAAGCGATGACATGAGAATATCTTGGAATTTTTAAACCCCCCTACCAGAAAGTAGACACAGTGAAGTGTTCAGATAACAGCTTCCTATAGCTACATGTTGTAAGTATATACATAAAGAAACACAAGCGTGTTTCTATTCCATTGCTGAGAAAGAAATATATAATATTAATAAAGCGTATGTACATTACTAATCTGCAGGAAAATTATTCTACCAGTCACCAGTCTTCAGAACTGTAACTAAACATAAATCACTCTTCTGAATTACATCTAGGCATGTGTGGTATTTATTGAGATTTAGTCAAAATTTGGCAAAAAGAGTTAGTTCAACAAGCTGTCTGTTTGAGATGATCAGGATTGCTATTTCATGAGAGCTGAATCTGAGTCTGCAAAAGACTGAACTTTGGCTTGTTTAGAGGGCAGTGCTGAAGCAGACATTGCAAGTGCTTTAAAATTAGCACATCCAAGAATCGACCAGAGTATCATATTTCCTCTGAAAAGAAATTAAATATTTTAAATCTATTAAGTGATGTAACTCCATTCTAACCTATTTTGTGTTTTGTGAATATAGTTTAATAAAATGTAATAGAGTTACTGTAATACAGTTAAAGAAACCGACATGATTTTTTTAAAATATTATACTGAATTGAACAATTTTATATTATAGCAAGAAGTTTAGTTTACCATCTTGCGTAGGAATTGTTATGTGAGTAGTCATATGATGCTATGAAACATCAAAGGACATAAGAATTCATTCTGGTCTGTGTGCATATGAAATAAGCTTCCTCACTATATATACCTAGAGTGCATAGAAACAAAATTATCTCTCCAGAAAAAACTTTCACTTGTACAAATTTGGAGTTCAGTTTACAAATACATAATTTTCTAGAATATAATGTATATGTCCTCTGTTTCTAATGCTCTAATATTACTAAAGGCAGTCATTACCAGGACAGAGAGACAACCTCTGTTTGTTAATGTAAATCAGGTAAATATCCTGCTTATATTTTTTGAAAATAAATAATGTAAAACAGGTGCTTAGGAAGAGTCCTCAGGGTAACATCCCCTCCTACAACTTAGTTGACCAAATCCTTTTTCCTAGTAGGCAAAAGCATCTTTCAGTGGTTTAATTAAGAATTACCTATATATTTGAGTACAGTCTTCAAATACATATGCAGAAAGTTGGAACTAGAAGATCATTAAAGTCTCTTCCAATCCAAAAAATCCTGTGATTTATTCTATGATCTAAATACATGAAGAAATTGTCAAATACATGTGAAAGTTGTTGAAGTAGTGGTTTTTTTTGTTTTGTTTTTGGTTTTGTTTTTTTTTTTCCAAAGAGGCCAAAAGAAAAATAAGAAATAGCCACTTACGCACAAAACTCCAAATACTCCTATGTTTGTGATGGAGACAAAGGTATCTGTGAAATAGAACCATATGAATATCAATGTTATTAAATAAAAGTACAATATGGAGGATTTGCACCAAAAAGAAACCCAGAAGAAAACCATGAAGAAAAAAGGAAAATCAACACAAGTTATTAATAGTGCTTTTAAATTACTTTTGGTGCTTGCTAAGCCTCAGATCTCACAAACAATTTTGTCAGTAAATGTAACATTATGGAGTCCTGTAAACTGACAGACAGTTTTGCCTGGCTACAATCATTCCTGTGAATACGTGTAAGATGGATGGGGAGGACCCAAGCTCAGCTGAAATCAGTAAGAAGACTCTTGCTGACTGCAAAACTTCTGTATGGAAAGTGAATTAGAAAATCTTCCATATGAAATAATGACTATCATAAACATGAAGTAGAGCAGATTGAATTATCTGTAGCACAACTCTGTAGAAAACTAAAACTCTTCAGAGATAACTTCCACTGGCAGGATCCTTAAAGGGAAACTTTCAGCTCCTAACATCAAACCCATTTAATAGGCAATGGCACAACAAGGTATCACATGATAGCATCTAATATATGACAATAGGAATTGAATTAAATGGTGATTAATTAATTACAAGCATAACAGATGATAGTAATATCTTTAATCAGAAGTGATTACATTATACAAAGATCAAATAACATAGTAAAGATATGTATTTGAATAAACAATTCCAGCTAACATGCACCATTTAATTTATCTGCTGAGTAGAGCAACACAAAGAGGCTGATGAAGTATCCTTTCCTTCCCCACCCCCCCGGAGAAATAAGATAAAAATGAGTAAATATTAAAAGAGCATAAGCTGAACATCTGGATTTCATCACAGCTATTCTCTTCACCAGTTACTCTTATCTTTTGCAAGTTATGTTAGGGTATAAAACTCTCTTTTTCAGGCTGAACGTGTGTTTTTTGGTTTTAAGTTGTAAAAAAACCTATTTTTTTGAAAATTCATCTTTTACTAAGATTTGTAAATCAATAAATACAGGAAGTAATATTTATAACTACAATTTTTATAGAAGAAAACTCTAAGTGAAAGAGTTTAATTTTGAGTTTGCAGGTTTTTAAAGATAATTAATCAATATTTATTTGGAAGTTTGTTGTATTCCTTTCCCCTACACAGATTTGTAGAATTCATTAGGT
The DNA here is from genome assembly GCA_013397155.1 of Irena cyanogastra. Lineage (NCBI taxonomy): Eukaryota > Metazoa > Chordata > Aves > Passeriformes > Irenidae > Irena > Irena cyanogastra. The sequence goes on along the minus strand of VWZV01016146.1, from coordinate 52,788 downwards.
TGGAAAATCATAAAACACTGTGTCATTTCTGGTTTAGGTCATTCTCAGTACCTTACAATCATAAATATTTTCTTGTCTTAGCAGTTCATCCTAATTATTTACTTTGGTGCAAGACTTCTTCTAGAACTTTGCCCCAGAAGATATTCATAAGAAATTAGGATGACTTCCAACCATTAAAAATTTCAGAATGGCAGGACTGAGTAAATCTTTAATCCTCCTGATTCATCTTTTCTTAAAAAGTTCCATATTTTTACATACAAAAGGCATTTTAAACCTATAAAGATTTGGTGTCTTTAAACAGGCTCAGATTGCATATTCCAGGAGAAACATCTAAAGTCACTTTTGAAAAATTTAGGTCAGTATATAATTGGAATCCCAAGTTACCCAAGAGTATCAAATTTGAGCTGTGTAATGTTAGACACACGCCTTGACAGTTTGGCTACATTCAGTAGCAGTTTGAACTTTCAAATGCATGCCTGTGAAAATAGAAGGGAAAATAAACTCCTAAAAATCCCAGGAGACTTTTTTTTTCCTTTTTTTTTTTTTTTTTGGTACATCTACAGCAAAGAGCTTTTACAAATATATTTATAGTAAATTTTGTGATCCTGGTACTTTCATGCCCAAGTACGAACTTGTCATAGTACCCTCCAAGTGTGAAACTGTAACTGAGAAACTAAAGAGTGGGGTACTTCTCTACTCATGTTTCTGTTTAGAATTCACAGCACAAAGTGTAAAAGCAAAAAAACATGAACAAGTTCTCTGTCAGCCCCTGGAGATCTATTCACTGTTTCTTTGACTGGAGGAGGACTGTTACAGCATTGGTTTGTCCTATTGCCAGCCCTAAAACCCAGGGGATTTGGGAATTGTCATGCCTGGAAGACAGAGATCATCAAGAAACGGCTTTGGTTTGACAGTCTACCTATTCGGCCATCTTACTCTTGTGACCATGCCTCGAGTGCATGCTCCTTGCATATAGTTAGAAAAACCTGACAGCTTAAATTCTTATTTTAATCCTACTTGGGATTCCTGTGAAGACCTAAGGCACTGCTGCCAACTTGGTCTGATAGGCATATTGCTAATCTGCAGTCTGAGAGGTGTAATTTCTACTTCTTCCTCTGCTATATGGTGGGAAAATTTTATATTTCAGATCCTGTTTTTACAGAATGGAAGGCAGTGAAACTTATTTGCTCCTCAAACCACTGCAAGTTTATCAGTAAGTGTAAAAGAAAATGTTCTGTGACAAGAAAGAGTGTGTTTCCTATGGATACCTGTATTTGATTTGGTGTTTAGTTTCGTCTAACAAGAAGTAAGTTTTATCTTAGATGCAGTTATAACATCTCTCCCAAGTGCAAATCAAATCAAGGTTGAATTCATATTTTATCTTTTCCTTAACATGGGCACCAAGAACCTCTCTCCACAATGTAATTTCTCAATATCTACACCTTTGGTTCTGTTCTGGAAAAAAAGTGTCACAGAAGTCTCAATTCTGTAAGGAACTGGGCAAAAAAATAGAGAGAAAACACCATCCCTGATATGTAGCCATTGAATCTAAGATACAGAATGGCCATACAAACCAGGTTATATCATTTTACTGTAAATTCTATGCTGGCATTCACTGCCTTAACAAAAAAACAACCTGTAACCTCCAGTCCACTTTAAATACTGCTGTGTCAGTGTAACACAGTTCAGCCATCTTTCTTTCTTGACATCCCTATTCCTTTAGAAAGAAAGCCTTCTACAATTCAGGTGAACTCCAAAAAACGGCCTCTGAACCTGGAGTTTGAGGTGGTGATAGATCATCTGATAGGCTTCCAAACTGAGCAGCCACAGTAAGAAAAGTTTCCTCTGGTAAAATGCTTTAAATCAAATTAAATGAGGGGTACTTTTAGGTCAGACATACTGGCATTGTCCTGGGAAGGGTAAGGAGAAACTGCCTCTCTTCAGTAGTTCCAGTCCTGGTGGATAGCAGTGACCTCTGGCTATCTGCACAAGCACTCTGCTGACAGCATAACTGAAGTGGGTTCTGATTTATTGAGAGCTCATCTTTACATGGCCCTTACATGCTTCTGAAAGACTCCCCACAAAATTTACTTTTTCAGTGAGTTTATATATATATATATACTCCACACATATGTGAAAGTGTATCTTGTATCACAAAAATGCGCATGACAGAAACCAACTGTCTTATTATAAGTGATGATCCATTCCCCCCAGAAACCTGACTCTTCTACAGGAAACCCTCCTAGGACACTTTTGACTTCAGATATCATGCAAAAGACTGTTTAATACATATTTGAGGATTTTCCCTTGGCATGGATCATAATACTGACTTAAATCAACTTTAAGAGGAGTTGCTAGAATGGAAAAGTGAATTCTTTAATTATAAATATATTACATTGCCAGAATCCTCTGGTAAGCTTCACCATAATGTTCTTAAAAAAGGATGCTGAATTCTATGTAAATTATGTAATAAAATAAATTCTGTGATATGATTGAGTCATCCAGACCAAAAATCACTAGGTTAATGGGTTTTAAAACAAGCAGGAAAACATACAGCTTTCTATAATATTGATAGCCTGAAGATCCATTAAACTATTTTCACAATTTCAGTTCTAATACTAATTTAGTTTACAACTCTATCTATAAAACTCTTTCAGAAACCATACCAAACTAAATTCAAAGACTACCACTACAAAATAAAAAAATACATTATGTTGCCAAGTTTCTGGGAAAAATAGAAGTGAATGATAGCCAAAGGAATTGTATATTTTTCTTCTAGTTACAAAAGCATATTTTAAAACTGCCCTGTGCTAATAATTTCTGCTTGAAATATTTTCTTTTGTAACTAGATCTTAGGTTCCTTTCTCTTTGTCAATCACTTAGGCTTGAAGTTTAAATATGCAAGAACGCAGAGCACAACAAAAGAACACACTAATCTTACTCTGTCAAGAGCAGATCCTCTTTCTTATTCCCCAAGGCCAGACAAAACAGAGCTAGGCTAAAACATTAAATACAGTGAAGCAAGCATACATATTTTCTTATCTCTTGCTAAAATATCTGAAGAGACCTGATATGTAAGAAAAAAATTCCACACAATTTTTTCTTTCCCACAGATTTAGCGGATTGCAAAAACAAACAAGTAAACACATTCCCTTAAAACTACATGAACAAATTTTCAGAGTTTTCAATGCAAGCCCTAATTTTGCTGGAGCAATAGAGCTGCCTGCCATTCTGCTGCACACTAGGCTGGTAATCTGTATGTTGCACAATCCTACAGAAATCTATGAAATAGTGTGCTCAGCTGTGAATCTAAACATGTCCTTCCCTTGCTAAAAGAACTCTTTCAATAAATTGAAGTCCTTTGGACTTTCAGCCCCTCGGCTCACTTGCACGTATAGTGTCATAAACAATAGTAGATAGAACATGGAATGTCTTTTTAAAGGCAAACCATTTTCCTGTTAAATACTGCACACAATACATCTTTTTAAAGATACTTTTTCTTTTATATATTTACCCCAACAAAGTGTAGCCTTGAACATTTTGGCCTGCTGGACAAATTTCCAGGGAAGTAAAACTGAAAAACTGGAGTTCTTAAAAACCTATTATCTGCAAAGAGACACAAAGGTAAAGAAAAAACTCATCATTACAGCTGAAGCTCTGTAACCCAGTTATTGTTTATATTCTACTTTCAGCATACCAGCTTCACAATGTTTTGGGTTTTTTGTTTTATAATTATAATTTTTTTTTAAGGACACACTTCTGGCTTACACACCCAGGAAAATAATACTTCCATTCTCCTAAGACGGAGGTGTAAACATGTAGTATAGTGGATGAGTAGTGATAGTAAGATAAATTTGCTGGTGTTCTTTCTTCAGGAAAAAAAAAAAAAAGGAGGGAAGAGGGGGAAACCATGTCAGAACAAATATCTGATAGCTCATTCTTCAAAATGGAGTTCACTAGGTTCAAGAAAGACCTTTCTGCACTGGCAACCAAATTAGCAGTCCTATCTTGAAGTCCTATTTTGTATGACCTCACCTATTATGAAAATGCTTCTGGTGCAAAATTTCTGCAGGATTAATAAGACTCATTTTTCCTTTTCCTGTTAGAAAACAGTAACATCGGGCCACAAGAGCGACGTGTCATCATATACCATACTGCACAGATAGCTCAGTGTAAAAGAGTAAACCAGCCTTCCAAATTAGCCACTCATGGATTTTCTGGGGGGCTTCTATCAGAAATAAAGATTATATGGAAAGAAATGAGCAAACTTGCTTGTAATGGTGTTTTTTGCCACAATGATATAGATATATAGATATATACATATGCAGCAAAGCACATGCACTTGTGCACACACCTAAGTAGGCACAATGGTCTGAGGAGTGTTTCTCACTTTATGTAAATTTGCTTCTCAGCAGAAAGCAAACTGAGTCATTGATTTCTGCTATTGCTCTCTGTGCATGAATTAAGCCATCTTTCTATCCTGCTTTCCCTTCTTCCTGCCTGAAATATTCAGTGCTGCCACTTAAATACCCAGATGATTGATCTAATCATTAGAAATTACTAAAAAATTTTGCCTGAGACACAATGTTTGAGTGATTGTCACATCAAATTCCAGTTATTATCTAAGTACACATCACCAATGCTACTCCAAAATAACTCAAAACTGAAAGAGTGTAGTTTCAACAGTTTTTTTTGTTTGAGGAAGATAGGGGAAAAGAGCACACATCAAGCTACAAACAGAATACTACTTTTTTCACAAAACATCTGATGATATGCAGATGTTGTGCCAGTTTGTACACCTTCTTTGATGAAAATGAAAGCAAAAGTTTTAAATTCTTTTTCCCAATGCATATCACTGAAAATCTGATGGCAGCATTGCAATCCTTACAATGGTGAGAATACAGACTGAAAAATTGTCTGAATTTAATTAGTTAGAGCAAAATTCTTCTTTTAAATTTTGTCAACCAAGATGTTAAGGAACAAATAGTTAAGTGCCTGAGCTTTTAGGGGGAAAAATGTTCAAAAAGTGCATAACATAATTGCTTGCACATTTAGTCTTACTGGAGATTATTCATTTTTCTACCAGAAAAATCAGTGACAGAAGTAGTTTTGTTATTGGATAGTCAAGATGATTATTTTACACCTGCAAACTAAAAAGAGTTGTGGGACTATGGAATATACTGTGACTAATATCTAAGGAATAAAAAATATCTAAAATTCAGATATTCTCAGAACACCTAGTTTACCAGCCTTGGTTCAGGACTCCAGTCAAAATTCCTTGAAAGAAGAAAATAGAATACCACAACACGTTAACAGTGTTACTTCTAGTCTGGAATCTCCTACCAAACTTAGGCCTGAGCCGTTTTCCTTTGACGGTGTTCATGGGTGAATGCACAAAGTGGGCATAAACAATTCAACAGATTCTCAGCATAAGTGCTACAGATTTTTGAACCAAATATATTTGTCTGGAGGCAAATTAAAATTCTGCTAAAACCTCTGAGATTAAATCAGTAAGCCCTGAAATAACCTGGGGAATCAGAGAGAAAACTACAGTCCTCAGGCTGTGTTCTGTACACCATTGGATAGTGGTCTGCGAAGAATTCATGGGTCAGATGACAATGTCCTTGCTCCTGGTTCTCTGAAGGTAAGAGGTAGTGAGAGAATCAGGTGGCAAAGAAGACGTAGAGGATGCAGCAGAGGAACAGAACAGATGGGCGTGGGAGACAAAATGCGGCGCAAAAGTGACAGCACAATCATTGCATTCTAGACAACTAAAAATACACAAATACATTTATATTTATTTCCCTTGCTGCAGTTGCCAGAAAGATGTCACATTATCACAAGTAAAAGGTGAGGTGGCACATGCAAAGAGAAGTCACGATGAGTGAGATGCATCAGCCACTTTCTTCTTTAAATGATGCTCCCACCTCTGAAAGCCAGAAGGCCTGTGGCTTTGGAATTTTGTGACTCCATACAGGAAATGAATTGTTCCACTTCTTTTGTGATGTTCCAAGAGTGTTAGCAAGATTGCTTTGGACAAGCTCAGCTGTTACAACAGATATAGGAAAAAAAAAGAATAATTTCTAAGATGTGAGCTATTTAAGGTCCTCAAGGTGAAATCTTACACATCAGGAATTGTAAAGTAACAAAAGTTTTAGTTTGTGAACAGAATCATTGCAAATGCCAAAAAATTAGTGCTTCTTTATAGCTACATTGATAGTTTTTATAAAACAACTTAGATGCAAATTGCTTTATTCAGTGGTTAAAAAAGCTATCAGATAAATGAGGAATGCACCAGTGCTTTCTCTCAATCCTCAGCTATACCTCATATTGACTAAATACACAGTCTGAAAAGTGCCACAAGTTCAGCACAACTTTTCTGAAAGAAATATAATTTTCTTCTCATTCCTCTCTAAATAGGGTAGACTAGCCCACCACAGAAAAAAACTGAGTGTATAGCTGGGGTAAATTTACATTAGCTGGAATTAATCGAAGACTACACCCTCAGTTTGCTGAGCATGAAGTAGGCTTCTGTGTTCTGTATTCTCCCTGAAACAGCTTAAAACATTTTCCTAGTTTGTATGTTGTACTGGCTGCCTGGAGTTCTCAGCTTAGGATCAAAAGTTCTTTGCTCTTGGTCTACCTTCCCTATATTTTGAAAGAAAGAAAATAAAGACACTGACAGAAGCAGTGAAAAGATCCATCATAATGTAATGGTAGTTTTATTATAGCTGAGGTATTTTAAGGACAAGCAAGATAAGCTCCATAGAAAGAGATAGCATCTTTTACTGGATCAACAAATACAGCTGGAAGGGTATACGGATCTGGAGACATGAGTGCCCTCCTGCAAGTTTAAAATGGAAACAGCCAGCTGGTCTGAAATATTTATTTACAATTTGAATATACATATTAAAAAGTATTATATTATCGTAAGTTTGAATTTTAACCAAAAAATTGTAACTTTTTTAAAAATAAGGAGAAATATTCTAGATCCTTTGATAATTTTATCTCATTTAAGTAAGTGTAAGACTGTTAGTTTTACTGTATTTAGATAATTTTTGATTTCTGGTGTTTCGCTCTACAGGTTTAGGCTGCCTCATTAGCTGAAGCATATTGGGTCTCTTTTCAGCTACAATATGGCAGAAATAAAAAGGACATGTGTTAGTCTATAGCTTTTCTCATGGAAAACTTTCTCTCCCAAATATGTTTGCTGAGAAGATCCTATGGCTTTCTTATCATATCACACATTTCTGAGTGCTATATGCTGCTTTCTTTTGGTGTCAGATTAATCAGTATTTATTTCCTTTTCCTTTGCCCTCAACATCACAGCCAATTCTTAGGAAAACATTTATATTTTCCAAAGGTTATTATTTACCGAGACTGTGGTAATATCTTGTCCAGGTTTTTGGCCAGGATGAAGTTGATTTTTCTTGCAGAACCTGTGAGGCGGTGGAGCCTGAAGACATGTGGGATTGTCTGAGTTGTTATCCTATACAACCTCACCTCACTACTCAGGACTGGAATAAGGGATTCTTTTTCCAAGAAGAAGGTGGGAGTGGCTCACAGTTGGAGAAGAAAGCGTGGAACAGAGGGTCTGTCCACCACTAGTTTTCATTTATCAGGGCCTGTGAGCATTTTTACTTGTAAAATCACCCTCTTTTATACACTTTTGTTGCCAATATTGTTGCAGCTACTGTTTGCTTTTCTTATTTCATTGCTGTTTCCTGGAAATTGTTCTTATCTCAGCCTATGAGCTCTGCCTTTGGAGTGTCCCACCAGAGACTTGGGGAGGGGAGAAGTGGCTTGTGGTTTGAAGTGCTGTTCCTAAACCAGGACAGCCCTCACTGGAGCCTGACCTGGGGCTGTGTTTCCACCCCTGGCGCAGTTGGTTCTGGGTGTACTGCACACCCCTCCTGATGAAGCCACAACACACCTAAAAATGGGTCAGGCACAATCTAAATGCAGAAGATGCAATCTGCTCTCGAGAGGCAGCAAGCCAATGTAGCCCAGTAAATGTGATTTTTGCTATGATTAGCAAAGAGTTGCAGTCCTTTTGTTGCCCTGGTCTTGGGGATCATCTGGGTTTGCTGTGGCTGCAGCTGGGTTCGGTCTGGTTTGACAGCTGCTGAACGGGGTAGTACCTGTGGGCTCTCCAGTTTTAGCTTTTCTTGTGAGCACCAGTGGCGCTGTCCTGACCGAGGCAGGAGTCAGCAGGTGACACTCAGCAGCCCAGGTGCAGAGCTGAGGCTGGGAAAGGCATTTATGCCACACGGTGGCTTTAGATAAGAGCCTCTGAGAGGGAAACGGGGGCTATGAGGAAAAAACAAAAACAAAGAAGTATCCCTAAGTGGAAGATCAAAGAGAAAAATTCCCTGTCGTGATCTTCATACTGCTTCCAGCAAAGACCTCAGGTGCTTATTGCTATCCCCTCCATTCTCCCCTACTTTCTCTAGGAAGACTGAAACCATCACCCTTGGGATAAGGGGAAGGGATACAAAAAGGGTGAGCTCCACACCACAAAAATAAACACTAGGAAAGGTGGGGGGTTTTTTTTGTTTTTTTTTTTTGGTTTTTTTTGTTTGTTTGTGGTTTTGTGGCTTTTTGTTTGTATGGGGCTTTTTTTAAATTTAAATGATATTATTAGAACTTTGTTTTAATTAAATAAGCTATGTTATTAAGTCTGCTAAAACAGATTGTTCTCATTGCACACTAACATTTTAGCCTATGTATGTTTTTTTGTTCCCTTTTGCACACAGCAAGATTTTGAGCCTAAAAAAAATGCAGATTCAAATACACAATAGAACAAAATACTGCTTTTGCATTCTGCATAACTGGAAAATAATTCCTAGATTTAGTGAAATAGATCTTTGAAGACGAGAAGGTAGATAAAGTCCCTCAATAGGGCTTAAGAACTAAATATTGTTGCAGAAGATCTGTGGGCTGGGCTTTTATTTGGCCTTTCACCAGGTACCAGCTGTACCTCAGTTTTCTGGGCATGTGATTGTAACACATATGTAATGCTTCAGTTCTCAGCCTTTTAGGTACACTCCAGCACAATTTTTTTTCATAAAGATAAGAATAGTAATCAGCCTTGTAATGGTGATGAAGTAAATGCATGCTATTCTGTTTTGCAGGTGGTTTTTCAAGTTCAAGAAAGATTTTTCCATTGATTTTCAATAGCTATGGTGGAGAAGAATCTTATAGGTAAAAATTAAAATATAAAAATAATTAAATAATGAAGGCATTATTAAGAATGCAGTATTTGTAAAGTATCATCTTGCACACTCCCAAAATGTGAGGACAATCTTGATTTTTGTGTATGGTACTTTAATGTGTTTAAAGGCAAATACTTGCAGACTGTGCTGACAAGCTGGGAAATTTTAGCCTGGCAAACAACAACTTTGAGATGAATTTGAATGTTCACAGTGGATAATGAGCTAAATGTGAGTTCCCAAAAGAGAGAGTTAGAAGGATAAAGAGGGAAGTCTTGTTTTAAATTAAAGGGCAATATGATCTTACTATAGGTGCAAGCACCCGCATGGAATGCAGCGCTCTTGGTTGTAGTTGAAATTGGAGGAAGTTTGTAGAAAATACAGGAGAATGATTAAAAGATTTGGAAACAGGCCCCCTTGAGGGGTTTAATCTGTTTATCAAAGACATAAAAGGGATAAATTCAAGCAGGATGGTGTACATGCTTGCATGTGTGGGTGAATGATTGCCGTGCATCCTGGAAGTATCTCCTGGCAAACAAAACTTTGATCAAGGGTTCTCTAATATAGTAGACAAAAGTGTAACAAAATTCAATGACTGGAAGATGAAGCAAGACAAATTTAGGGTGATAGAATAAGGCTCCAATGTCTAAAAGTGAAGATAATTAACTAGTGAGTACTGTGATGAAATTGTGGTTGGTTTTCTGTGGAAATTTTAATTAAGACTCAGCATAATTTTCTCACAACACTCTTAATTCTGTGGGAATTACTTCTGGCAAATCCTATAACCTTTGTAATTTGACAGGTCAGTTTAAATGATGATGATAATTTTTTTCTGGTTTTGCCACCTCTGTTGAATAATCTTTTATCTCATGTTCTCATTTTTTATATACAAATATTTTATTTTAACCTTTGTCTTCTAAACTCCCTGTCCCTGGATACAGCCCCTACTTTCTGTCTGTGGCCTTCACTCTCTTCTCTTGGGCCTTGTTCACATAAACATTTTGATTCTTTGTCTCACTACCTGAATGAAAGCAAGTCAGTAGATTTAAACTGTAAAAGGTCAATAACATTGAAGTATTACCTCACCAAAGAGCTAATGGCTAACTTGCATACCTATGTATTAGGGACCTGAGAGTAAGCTAGAAGTGATTAGAAATTTTTTTTCCATGTGTGAAGCTTTTAGGGCTTTGATTTTATGAATTGCCATGTTATTTTCCAAGGATCTGTCTCTGGAAACTCTGTCTCCAGTGGTCCCCAGTGAGACAGAAAAATGCCAATGAATTAGGTCTTTTTTTAAATTTAGCACTCTTAGAATGGTCATATTTAAAAAGAAAGTAAACCTTTACTACAGTAGAAATGCTGCGCTGATTTAAGTTTTCTGAACAGTAAGTGGATGAAGGTCCAAATTAAGTTTTCACTGTGTCAGGTGCAATAGTAGCAACCAAACAAAAGCATTGCATAGCCTTAGGTCTGACAGTCTGTTAAGTGAATTTGTATGCACACAAGAAGAAGTGTCTTTTTGAAACATGAAGATGCCCAAGAGAGAGACTCTGGAAAGGTTTTACAGCCATTTAACAGTTCAAGACATTATTTGTTCAATAACAAAAGAAAAAGGCTTAGAGAGCAATCAGATTTTCATGGACAAAAGCTAGGCTCTTGTCCTGAGGGGAGAAAGTATCATAGGCAGTGATTTTTGTATGTGTCAGGAAGAGATGCAAAAAAAGGATTTGACAGCTGGAGAAGCGAGAGAAGAGCTGCTCCTTCTATCTCATCTATTTTGTATGCTTTTATACTCCATTTTATCTGAATGTGATTTCTAGTTCATTCCTCCTCTCTCTAATGAATGTTTCATTCTCTTTTTACACTACTCTTAGCACAAAAAAACACCGTTCTTCTTCATGTTCCCACTCAGTGTTTTTTCTGTCCCGCTGTCCTACACCATTCTCAACACTGAACAACAACAGCTCCCTAATTTTCTAATAAGGATGCAAGTGCATTCTCATTTTGGTCACTTTTGTGTCCACATGGCTGCTGTAGTCTCCCCTTTAGTCCATGTGTTTTACTAGCTGTGCAGAAGCTACTGAAAGCTGATTACAAGCATGAACATCCACCCTTCTGCCCTGAAGGAAATGGTACTTGTCAGCAAATAAAACTAGCTAAGAGTTCCCCTAGTAGCGTAAACACTGCCTCAAATTCCCAAAGGACTTAAAATAGACTTGGTTCTTCAGTTTGGTTCTCTCAAGCTTTTGTTTTGTGTTTTGTTTCTACTCTTCAAAAATGCACTAAGAAATCTGTCTGAAGACGTATCCAAGTGGTAATTTTCTGGCCAGAGCTGGTTGTGCGCTGGGAAGAATATCTCAAACGGACAACTCCAAGAATTATAGCAGTGCCAATACAAGGGGACAGATACTAATCTCCAAGCTATCTTGCATTTTAACTATTTCTTCCACCTGAGTGTACTACTGTTTTTGTAGGAAATTGAAGGGACAAGATGATGAAACACTGCTAGCTTCGAATGAGACAAGGCAACCTTCTTTATCTATTCAGCCACAAGGTTGCAATAAGGGCTAAAAGATGTCACTTACTTACTTATGTCCCCTATGACTGTGGAAAAACCTCCCATAACCCTAAGCAGAACAGTGAGCCTCCCCTGGAAAGAACATATATCTAACTGTAGCAGCACTTACTTTATGTTCATAGCAGTTTAGTCCATTCAGGAGTTGGCTTAAACCAAATGCTTGAACTGAATCTAAGCTGCTGCCCTGGGGTTGCTGTATACCAGCAAAATCTTCTGAGTATAAACAAATTTTTTTTGCATGTGGAAAGATGGTGGAACCAAAAGCATAGTTTACTTTTTACAGGGATTGGGACAATACTTTTAGCATGATGTTTTGTTGGCCTGGCAAAAAATTCTGAGCATCGGCCTCTTAAATGTCATAGAGTTTTTGTAGGAAAGATTTTTATTAGGAAATGTCAGAGCAAATATCTAGGCATGGAATGGCTCAAAGCTGCCTGTCATACATATAATATTGATGGATTCTTGGCTGTGTCTTTTGTTAAGTAAATGAGAATACTGGCTTCATGAATTCTGGTTACATGTCTAAATGCAAGAGCTGCCCACGCAAAACCTGTGTTGGAACTTTCGAAGCTGACATGGTCGATAGAAGTGAGAAGTTCTGATTCAAAATAAAGAATCAGGACATCTGTTTCAAGTTTCATGCTTTTGGGGGAAAAAGATGGAGGGGGAACACATTACTTTAATGTGACAAATACTGATCAATTTATTTCAAACTTTACTTTGATGATAAAGATACAAAGTGAAGATGCTAAAGTATTTGCCACTTTTCCTAAATTCAAATATAGATATATCTTAACCCTTTCTTTCAAACTTAAACTTTAACGTTCATCAGTATGATTCAGGCATACAAAGCAGAACCTGGGAATAAGAAGAAACAATTCTTCTGGATGGTTATATTGAGAGTATATATTTGGACTTCATGATCACCATAGTTCTTTTCCAACTGTAATATTCTAATACAGCTGAGTACCAGCATAAATATTGACAAAACTGCTTAACTGTGCATAGGCTTCTGAAGACAGAAGTGTATTTTCTAAGTCTGTTTTCCATTTGGCCCTTTGGCATCTGCATCACCAGTGACAGAAAATTCTGAAGCATAAACTTGAATATCAGCTTATATCCTACTAAAGCACAAGGTCAGCCAATCAGGATTTTTTTTACTGGGCTGCCATCCTCCTAATAATCTTGCAAAACATTCTCATGAAAGACTTCAAATGACACAGGAGAGATGTTTTATACAACATGTTTTATAAATTCAAACACTGAGCAAAATTGTGTTCAGAAAATAATTTTCATGCTTTTCAAAATATGGATTTAACATTGTATCACAGAAAAACACACTTAGAATCCAAAAAAAACCCAAGGATATAATTCTCAGTTCTGATTGAGATCCTTCTTGAATAACCTTAGTTTAACCTGTTACATGTTATTGATTTTTTCCCAAATGGAAAGGTAGTTATCTCTTTATTACCTATATTTATGTTAGCAAACATGCTTTTAGAATCCTCCAGAACAAGTATAGGGAGAAAAATCCTAGCTTTGCCCATCTTAATTTTTTTCCCAGTTGTTTTTCTGAGAAGTTTTGATGAAGAGATTCTGACAGTACTTTCTGGAATTCCGTTTAAAAGTTATGCATCAGCAGAATTCAGTAAATTTTCATGAGCGTGTTCATCAAATATATATGGCTGCTTAGTTGGTCAGCAATATTCAGGCTACATTGTAAATAAAAGAAACAGTCGTGGCAAAGCTGGCGTGCAGTACTCTAATTAAAAGCTGTGACCAGTAATTATGTGTATGACAAAATAAATGGCTGAGAAGCATCTTTTAACTTACCCAGCCAAGTGCTGCACTGGCACGTTACTTGGCAGCTGTAACTGCTTCACTCTACCCTTCTTACTCCTAGCATATTTTTCTTGAGATAGATAAAAGATCAGTTTTCAAAAATGGGCTATGCACCTTGGGTACTGGGTTGGGTTGACCTTGACTGGCTGCCAGAAACTCACCTGAGACGGTCTCTCAGTCTCCCTTCTCAAGAGAATGAAGAGGGAAAACAAGATGAAGAAGCTCATGGGTCAAGATAATGATCCCTTACCAAGGACGGTCAAGGCCGAAAGAGGCTGGGCGTAGGGAGGATAAATTTAATTTATTGCTGAATAAAATAGATTTGGATAGTGAGAAAAAAAAAAGAAATTAAAACACCTTCTTCCCTCCCCGTTTTCCCAGGCTCAAACTCACTCCTTCATTCCTACTCCTCTACTTCCTGCTCTAAGCTAGCGCAGTTGGGATGGGGAATGGGAGTTTGGGGACAGTCCATCATGGTTCCTCTCTTCCTCTCTGCTGCTTCTTCCTCCTTGCTGTCTTTCAGCTGGACTCACCTCAGGCTGCAGAGAAGTCCCTGCTCCAGTGCCTGGAGCACCTCCTTACCCTCCTCTCACCTCAGTGTCTGCAGGGCTGTTTATCTCATGGGGGTTTTTCCCATTCTTTGCCCTCACCACTGCTATGCTGTGTTTTGTCCTTTCTTAAATACTTTTCCCAGAGGTGCCACCATGTTGGCTGAGTGGCAAGCTACGCCCTGCAGTGCCTGCTTTGGAGCCAGCTGGAACCACATGGAACTGTCTGGGACTGGCTCTGTGTGGTTTGGGGCAGCCCCTTCTCATAGGAATCACCCCTAGAACCATCCTGCCACCAGCACTTTGACACTATTACCCCCCAGAGGCAAAAAAGTCTCAGTAAACTGTCACCTCTGTCCAAAAAGACATGATGTTTCAAGCTTAATAAATACCTTTACTAGAGGGAAAGGCTAATTTTTAAAGAAGTTACATTGGGAAAGCACTAGGAACGAAGAAATGTCAATTTTATGTATCAAAAGCCACATCATCGTAGGAGGCACAAGTGAATCTAAATAAGGATTCTGTTTTGGCATATTTAAAGTTTATTAAACCTATGATTTCTTGAAAAAGTCAGACTTTTTCCTCTCTCTACTCAGTTTAAATGCTAATTTGATAAATATCAGTCTTTAGCAAAAGCTATTGGAGAGTGTCATGATGAGTAATCTCACATTTCCTCTAGCATTTCATTTGTCATTCAGGTGAGTTTAATTAAAGCCAAATGACAATTTCAGTGAAAAAATAACATGTGTGAGTGTTTCTAAGTTGGGAAATGCTCAAAGTATCATAGTAAATCTTGTTTCTCTCTAGTATTTATCAAAATCTGTTACATGTTTTCTCTCCCTCTTTTGGATTTGTGATTTTATTGGAGATTTTTCTCTGCCCCCAAATGTTTACATAGGTTAGAGAGGACACTCTCTGGGCCACAGAAACAAAACTCACTCTTTAAGAGCCTTTTTTTCTTTGCTGCAGTGTACAGAATTTTCCCAAAGTGAGCTGAAAGTTCATGTTTGCGTGGTTGCAAAGAGTACACTAACCACACTGAGCTAGCACATCTATTTCATACCCCACCTGATAATTTACTAAATTTTTGTACCTTGATTGCATTTAATTTAGTACCATTAGTGTAAAAGGATCATCAGTTCTGATGGATCTATTTATTCTTCATCTTATGAAGTAGATTGAGGTAAACCCATGCCATAAGCAATAAAGTTTCTCTAGCACTAAGTAGATTAGAGAAATACTGTAGTTTTACATCCTATTGTGAATTTTTTTGAGCTATCTTAATTTCCAAAACTTGAGAATTATGTCTAAAATAGCTCCAACAAGGATATACAACTCAGCAACATGTTGCTGCTGTGCTGTTTTCTTTGGTAGTGGTATGGTACTTTGCAGTGAGTTGGTGGGGCAGGGCAATGAAGATTGTGGGAGTTTATCTGATCTTTCCCTTTGAGATTCTTCTGAAAGAATTAAAAATAGTCAATCCTTAATATTAATTCAAAATGGGCAATCACTCTTGTCATTCTGTCTCTTGCTGAAGGAGCTTTTCTTGAGAACAGTCATTAACAGGTCAGGAGATTTTAAATTGCCCCCTCAAATCTGTATTACATCATTAGAAGAGCTTTCAGTAATTTGGGATTACTGTGGTAAAAAAATTCTCTACCTGTCCATCATGAAAACCTTTGCAGTAAAGTTGTACAGCTGTATTTTGCTAATGTACAGTAGGGAAAGAATTCATGAATATTTCAAACAGAAGCCTTTAAACAATAAATGTCAAAAATCCATTTCTCATATTAATAGTTTATGTACAGCTTTGTATTTAAAGATTACATTTATTTAGTTTTGGTCTGCTGCATGACTTTGCTAACTCCCACACTTATGCAAATTTTATCCACGGGATGCAAAATATAGCTGTCATACATATGTTACCCATTGTTCCTTATCTACTTCTGTATTAAATGCATTTGCTAAACAATAGGACAAGCTTTAGAGTAATGATGTTAATCAAGTTAAAATTTCAAAGTACAAAATGAAATGTGACACTTTATAATGGTCTTTGATTTGAAATATGTCCAAATTGGCATTGCATTTTACTTTTGTAATGACTTTTTTTAATAAAATCGACTAAAGGCTGAAGTTTATAGAGGGAGAAGTTCCCTTTTTAAGTAAAATATAGAAACCTGATAAGTTTTTTATCTATGGGAAAATAACATAATATGATTTTACAAAAATTCAAAACAAAACGAGTCCTCCACAAAAGGCCACTATAATGAGGACTCATTGTTTATCCATCTATTCGGAATAGGCTACCATCCTAAAATCTAATCTTTGCATTAATTCTCTGCCATTTCCCGCTATAAAGACCAAATTTTATATGTGGCCTAGAGAGACAAATGGCAATAATTATCCTTTTAAATGTATCATAATTAAATGTAAGGTATGTGAAATGTACAAAGGTAATGTATTACAGAATTACAGTAAGTGTTATAATTTTGAAGACATTGAGAAATGAGAATGCTACTGCCACTTGGGAGGCATTGTTTTTTTAAAAATTAGTGTAAAATACATTGATTATATTTTTTAACCCAAGCAGAATTCATTTGTTTTTTGATTCAGGTCTCCCAGGTAATCATCTTTTACCATAGCGATAAGTACTATTCAACAGGCAGGATTATACAGGATGTAGATTGGTTATGCTTCCTAGTTTATTTGGAGTTTTGCAGACTTTTTGTAAAGGAGGGGTTTGGTAATTGTTAATTTATTGTTAGAACTATTGTTTCATGATCAATACTTGTGTACTTAAAGTGGTAGCTCTTTAAGATGCAACAGAAATTCAATTCCCATCAAGCCTTTGTGACCAGCTACAAGAGTTGTGAAAGAATGCTTGTTAAATGAGACTCGGTGGATTTTCCTGCAAAGAGAGAGATATTCTACATTAATGTGAGAGCCATAGCTAACTAGCTGAGCAGAATTTTCCTTTAGGGTTTTAAATATTGAGATTTGCTTGAGCCTGTAAAGTTCTTCCTATGGTGGCATCCCAGAAAAGCATACCACAAGGTAAGAAAATGACGTTTTAGGCTGGAAAGATTTCCTGTCACAGAAGGAAATGAAATTATTAATTCTGCAAGTAATGTATGATCTGACTCTCACATCCACCACTAGTGAGGGGTGTAATATACATAACAGCTTCACAGACACACTTTAAACTGCAATTAATTCACAGAGAGTCTTCTGTGATTCTTGGAGAAAGATATAAAAACGCCTTGTACTGCTTGATTTATTAATTTAAGTAATTTTGAAGTGTTGCACAAGACTTTCTCTGTGCTTCCTAAATCAAGTTATTTTATTTCATAAACACCAATAAATTTTGCAGTGCTGCTGCAAACAGGAGTGGGATTTTCCAGCTGGCAGATGGTCTACCACGATTCAAAACACAAGCAAAGCAATATGAAAGGAATATCATTTAAAGACTCCTACTTATCAATAGAATTAAATACCTAATGTTGAAGTCTTCTGAATATTTAGCGTTTGGAATAGCTTAATAATACTAAAATACAAAAACTTCATCTAAAAGAATGATCCCTACTGATCTATATGCCTCAAGCCAAATGTGATTTGTAGTTATATCTGCAGAATGTTATTAAAGTCAATGGTGTAATAAGGAGATAGCTGAAACATCAATTGAATTATTTTTAAATAGCCAAAGTTCAATTCAGATGTATTTTTGAAAGAATTTGAATCTGAACAGCCTTTCTTTAACTGAAGAATGTCTTACAACTTTTGAACTTTTTTTTTATTTTTTGCAGACAAACAGTTTTGTCTTTGCTGATTAAGTAAAAAAAGTTATTCTTGTTGGACAAAAGAGAAATTGGTGGAAATTTAATGAAAATAATGTAAGTGATTTAATTCTATTTACAAAAGCAAATAGATTCACAGAATTTCGGAAGGCACCGAGCAAACACAAGAGTTAGTAAGAGGAAATTAGTATGAAAAAAGAAATTATCAAATAAAGCAGAAATTAGTGACTTTTGCCCTGGACAGTTATCAGTAAGTCAGTCTTGAGTAAGCATAGAATTTGATCAAAACTGCAGCTTTAATATTGTTAGCGTGAGTAAAGCTCCATTTTCAATCCTGCATTTTTTCTTTTTTTGAGGTTTAAGAATATATACAATTCTGAAATAAGAACAAATCATGTCCCACCAAAGCAAAAAACTACAAAAATAGCAAATACACATCCTGAATATCTGAGGCAATGTTAGAACTCTCAGGTGACAAATAAGAAAATTCCACCTGGGAATGTTAGATGAAGAGTCCTTAAATTTGAGTTCATTTACATCAAGGATGTGAATTCCTGGATGGCTGGGATAACTGGGATACTGCTTATTCCAGCATGAGACACTTTCACTGTCTCCTGTTGGAGCCATTCCATTTTAGGTAGATAATGCATATTCTTTGGTAGAGAGATTTTTATGTTGTTTTCTAGCACACCTAATCATTAGACTATGAAGTTAGTCTCCCTTTCCATCTCTTTTTCTGTCCAAATGCAGTTATGATGTTTTATATAACACAAAAAACCTCTGATCAGAGGAAGAGAGAGAGAAACATTGATTGTCTCCACACAGAAATAACCTAAAAATTTCAAGGTGGGAGCTGAAGTTGCTGTTCTGATTAAATTTTCCAAATTTTAAACACACTTCCTATGTGGAGTTAGCTCGAGTCCTGAAGATATTTCTTGCTTTCTTTCTACTTTGTTAGTACTAGAAGGTCTTTCTTTTTCCATATGGGGGAGCATGTATGTGTGGAAGTATTCATGTCTGATAATTTCTGGTTTTTATGTAATTTTCAGGTGAAAAGGCATTGTGTGGGAAAATGCCCAACAAGCTCTAGTTACATACTTAATCTGAGATCAGATGTCTTCGTATCTCTGATGAGATATTGCAAAGCCTTGCCGCTTTATTCAAGGGAAAAAAATAAGGAATTTGTATCAACAGGAAGATTATCTTGATTTTTAACCCTGCTCCTGGATCCCCTTATAACTATCTAAGCTTCATGTGGCAAAAGAAGCTGAGTATTTCTAAGTGACTTTTTACAGCCCTAAACACAGATAAACTTCAACCTGATTATTTTGAAGATGTTGGTTTTAGCCTTTAATTTTTTGTTTAAACAAGGGCATGACATTACAGAGTCACTGAGGAATACTTGTGTGGTTTTGGAAAACAAGTACATTTCACCAAAATAAATGCAGTGCCTTCCAGATCCAGAATACTGGTCTTAATACTCCAGAAAATAATGACGATTTTTATTGTGGTTTACTTATGTTATTCCAGTGTTGTGTACAATAAAATATAACCCCTATAAATATATAGGTAGATAAAAAGCTGTGGCATGGAAGCAGAGGTTTAAGTTCTCTGTCTTAATATCCAGTGTATTCCAAGAAAATCTGCTTTTTAAAATGTGTTATGTATTTCTGTTTTCTGTTTTAGATGAAATATTTCTACTTAACGCCTCCATTTAAAAAAAAAAGCTTTTAATTAAGAGTTGCTCTAAGTTTGTTGCCCAAGGGCAAGTAGCATTGTACATGAAAGGTTTTTTTTTTTTTTTTTTTCCAGTTAGGACAGTGATTTATTAATTTTAATGTTAACTTTCTGTTCTGTCCCTAGTGGGCTGGAAATGTTATTGGATATTTGACATTATATCAGGAGATAAGAATTGACCTTGGAACTCTATAGTGAATCTTTTTCTAGCAGAATATAGTACTGGACTACTGCAAAGGCAATTGGTAAGAGAAATCTTTAAAAAGTCCTTGGTTTATGTCCTTGCTTTTGAACCATCAGCACTTATAAATGTTCCTAACCCCAAAGAGCAGACTTGTGTTTTATGTAAGTGCATTGGTCTTCTGGAGGGGCATGTTAAGGAAAAGTGAGGTGATTATATGTTGTTGGTGAGAGCTGTGCCTTTTTCAGAAAGACCATGCCTTGCCTTAATTTTTTAAATACCAGAATTCTGTGCTTGATAGTAAAATACAGGCTCATTTACTTGAAAATGTATTTGTCTATATTTTAACATCTGTGTTCAATTTCTCAATAATTTTGCTTTTTATCAATATTTGAGATGGAGTTTCACTAAGCCAAATGTGTGTGCAGAATTACTATAATTGCTAGAGTTCTCCTCACCTTCCCCCCACCCCAATCTCTCTCTCTCACCTACCTACTGTATCACACAAAGCAGCATTGAGATAGTTTTTCAAGGACTAAAGTCTTTAAAGTTTAAAGAAAAACTTAAAAAGAAGACAGTCAAGGGAAGAAAAAGAGACCAACAATAGATCACTGAAGCTTGAAGAGCAATGAAATCCTCTGTTTCAGCTCTTATTTAAGTTATCACATCTGGCAAACTAATAGAAAAACAATGCTAGTGTTTTCTGGGCTTTTTTTCTCCTGTTTGTCTTGCTTTCTTTTGTAGAGACTAATCTAAACTTCTTTGCATTTTGCAATCTGCCAGTACCTACATTCTGCTGCACAGTTTATTAGGAAAAGAAGGATGTATATTTAATGCAGTAGGAGAGAAAGGACTTGGACTCCAAATTATGCAAACAAACAACAACAATACAAAACCAAAGCCATACCCCTACCTGCTCTGCTGCTTTCAGATGACTGCCACATTATGCATGCAGTGGTGTCTTGGAAGCCAGAGCTGGTATTGCTACAGCAGAACTTAAAACTGTCTGCACAGTACAAAAGAACTTTAAGGAAGCTGAGACATTGCTTCAGAGTGTCAAAGTATTTAAGGGCCTTTAAAAAAATTTATTATTATTATTATTGTTTTTATTATTATTTTTATTATTATTATCATCATCATTGCAGTCCAGTGTCTCAGTGCAGCATCTCCTCTGTGGAACAGGAAGAATTGCAGACTCTCTGGGGTTTGCTGATTGTGTTCAGCTGCAAACCAGAATAGATTAATGCAGCTAAAAGAGTGCTCGAATTGTCATTGTGGCACTACTCTGTGTGAATAGTAATAAAGTTTTTATTGTGATTCAACTTTTCAGAGGTCCCTTTCACTCAAATATTTGGCTTTGGTGAAGCAAAAAGTCTAAATTGAGGAATCTAAAGGTCCTAAATTGAACTGTGAGATGAGAGAGGGGATTGGCGTGAGGTTCAGCAGAGCATGGCTAAGGAAAAAAAGAGTAAGGCTGTTTGAGTCTGAAAGGATCAAAGTATTAAAAGTCTTTTGCATGAGATGTGCAGTCTCGTAATCAATATGATGTTTAACGCAATGAACAAATACTTCAATAGTGACATAATACATTCTAATTAGTTCAAGTGATAAAACATGCTATTACATCGTGAAACTGCTGGACCCTGCACAATTCCTTATCAACAAAACCTGCAACAGTGTGTTAATCGATCTCACATATATGAGTAAGGATGTGAAAACCTTTGCTTAATTAAACATCAAAAGGAACAGTGGCTTAAATGGTATGTAAAATCTTGGCCATTATGAATAACTCTGCTAAAGAAGCTATTTTTGTACTCACAGTAATATCTACTCATGTCAACTGGCTCAGTCAATAGAATTTATCTTTGTGTTTTTCTTGCTATGTTCTCAAATTCTAGCCTAAAATTTTCATTAGGAGAAGGATGTAGAGCTACAGCAGCAGGAATTATTCCAGTTCTTTTGTGCTGCTCTACTTGTAAGAGAATAACACAGTGAAGGCAGGGAAAATGCAAGTTCTCTCTATTTTTAGGTGGAAAAGATATAGGGTGAGCATAAAAATAGAGAAAATAAGCTTGTAAGATTACTGAATAGATAATGATGTTACTGAGCTCTGTAGTGACATGGCATTTACTATTGCTCTGCCTCTGTATTTTCTTGACAGCCAGCCCAGATTATTAGAGAGCAGTGTAAACTATACTGCTGAAAAGGAATAATTCAGCTTAGAAATTCACAACCGCCTTAATGCATCCTGCCTTAGTGAGGAGGCTGAAAATATAGTGTGGTGATATGCAATGTGATAACTGTTCTATGCTAAACGGGTTTTACAAAACAACCCCACGAAGCCAGCACTTGATGGAATCCTTTGAGTAAACACTATTATTAGTACCACTTAGTCTCAGTTTTGTGTTTTCAAGCAGACTAGGGACATCATGGTCTAAATCGGGGGGGTAGGTAATTGTAAGGGAACAGGAAAAAGGAATTATTATTCTATAGATGGGGAATTTTGACTGAAAAGTATGTGATTTGGTATCAAAACATAAAAATAAATCCAGATTACCATGTCATTTCTCCAAATTAAGGGCCATTCTAACCTGCAGTGCAAAAACATCTTTGAATCATGTAGCAGTTGTTGGGACAGGCACAGAGTACTTGATGAAGTTGCAGTGCTCCAGGTCCCAGGGCTGCTTTTGCTACACACTAATTCAAGAAAAGTGTTTCTTTAATGTAAAATACACTCCAGAGTTGATTGAGATGTTTTCAGTCCCATTTGCTGGCAACTTTTCCATTCTATCTAGGAACAATCCATCCCCTGGCATATTTCCTGAATGCTTGTTGAATGAGCAAAAGCCTATTGAACAGCAGACTTTTCCCGGGGAAAGCATTTCCACAGAGTGGGCTTGTGAATAGTTTCAGTCAGGAGGCAAGAAGGGCTGTGCAAAGTCTGCACAGACTTGGGGCAGCTGGAACACACCACTTTCCAGAGATCATCCAGATCCACTGGGTTTGCTTATCTGGATTTTCTACCCACTGAGGCAGCAAGATCACATGAAGAGAGCCTGTGTAGTGAGACAGCAATAGGCAGACATAGGCACCCAAGATGATATGCACTGGTTTTTGGTTGGCTTATTTCATTTTAATATAATGAAGCATAGTTGAGAAAAGCTACAGAGAAGGAGAGACAGAGGATACATCATATTTGGTGACTTTTTATATGAAGAAATCACTCTTCAGTTTGCTGAAATCAGGAAAAAAATAAATAAACAAACAAATAAAAAAGATAAATGTGTTGCTTTTTATGTCACTAGTTCTTTTCACAGAATGACCAAATCACAGAATGGGCAAGTTTGGAAGGGACCACAGTGGGTCATCTGGTCCAGCCTCCCTGCTTAAGCAGGGTCATCCCAGAGCACATGGCACAGGATTGTGTCCAGAAAGTCCTTGAATCAGTGAGGGAGACTTCACAACCACTGGCTAATAAATTATTACTCAGAACCGAGTAATTAAATGTTCAGCATAGAGAGAGAGGTACTATTTTCCAGAAGAAACGAGGATGTTACAGAGAGACAATGACACAGCTTTACAAGCAGTTTCTCTTGATTTTAGAGAAGCTATTGGACTGTCTGGACTCAGTGACTCTTGAGGGTCCCTTCCAAGTCAGAATATTCTGTGATTCTGTCTGCATTAAAGGTATAGAAATCCTCTGCAGCCCTCTGAAGGAAATGTGAAGGAGAGACTGAATTAGAAAATGGATGGTTGCAGCAAAAATAATTTCTGAGTGGCAAATAAAGGTTGCAGTGAAGGCCAGGAGCTAAAGCACTGTCACCTTTATCATGGGGCTGGATGGCTGTAAGTCATGGTGAGAACCTATCTGGCTAGAGACCATTGTGTAAGCATGGAAAAAACATAACAAAAGTATTTTTTCTTTTGGTGAGACTGGATAATGGCAAATTGACCTACAAGTACCTCAGGTAGCTCAGTATGGTGGTGAGTATCCCCACATGTCACACTGGAGGCTGAGGTGAGGCTCCCCAGTGGGGAATCAGGCTTTTTGGTACCAAAAACTGGGGTCGTGGGGTTTTGAGATAAGGAGAGTAACTGGGAGAGGTAACTGGCAAAACAAGTGCAGAACAACTCAGAGAGTAGAATGATCATGGGGAGTTTTTTTGTAATTATGGTGAAGGGAAAAGGGGTGGGTTTCATGCAAATTATCTGTTTTCTTTATGTGTTGCTATGAATTTATTTTGATTTTTGTTGGGAGGAATTTTTGTCTTGCTTTGTTTGTTTGTTTTTGTTGATGTGAGTATAGGTTGTGTGATGAATGTGGATTTCATCATATTCATCCATACTTCATCCATATTTCATCCACAGTGATAATTCTTAAGTGTGTGATGCACAGAGGCGAGGGATGGAATGTATTGGGGTGCATGGCCAGGTTTTGGTAGTGGGGGAGTCTACAGGGGTGGCTTCTGTGAGAAGGTGCCAGAAGCTTCCTTCATGCCCAGCAGAGCCAATCCCTGCTGGCTCCAAGATGGACATGCCATGGTCAAAGCTGGAGCAATCAGAAATCATAGTAACACCTTGGTAATAACATATTTAAACAGAAGGCAAAAAAAAAGTTTTCATGCAGACGTAATTGCAGACAGAGAAGAGCAGGGTGAGAACATGTGAGAGGAATGGCCCTGCAGACACCAGGGTCACTTAAGAAGGAGGGGCAGGGGTGCTGATATTCCCCTGCAGCCCATGGTGCAGCCCATGGTGAGGCAGCTGTGCCCCTGCAGCCCATGGAGGATCACAGGGATGCAGAGGTCCCCCTGGAGCCCGTGGAGGAGACCCATTCCAGAGCAGGCTGTTCCTGAAGGAGCGCAGCTCATGGAGGAGTGAGCCACATCATAGGAGTTTGTGGAAAACTGTTGCCCGTGGGATGGTCTCACACTGGAGAAGTTTGTAGAGAACTGTCTCCTGTGGGATGGTGTCACGTTGGAGAAGTTTGTGGAGAACTCTTTTCTGTGTGGGCGACCCCGTGGTGGAGCAGGGGGAGGACTCCTCTCCCTGAGCAATTGCAGAAACAGCTTGTGAGGAACTCACCATAACCCCCATTCCTCATTTCCCTGCAGCTCTGGGGTAGGAGGTAGAGCTGGGAAGGAAGGAGGGGTGGGGAAAAGGTGTTTTTAAAGTTTTATTTTACTTCTCATTATCCTGCTCTTAATTTTGCCAGAAATAAATTCAATGAATATCAGTTTAGTGCTTCTCTTCAGAAACGTTATGAATTTTCATTCCTTGGGAAGCAGGACATATATTGTTCACCAGTACTGCCCAATAAGTGGATACAGAGATACTGCAGTGCTGCTTTTTTTTTNTTTTTTTTTTTTTTTTTTTTTTTAATTTTTTTTTCAGAGCTTAAAAGCCAGTGAATAAATTTATTGCTTGAGGAAATTTTAAGTAAGTGACTATCATTACTGAAGATCACCATCGAGTTGCCAAGCTGAGGTACACGCAAAGGGAGCATATGAAAAGAATAAACTTAGTGAACTAAAAAAAGAAGTGCTTTCTTAAGCAGAAAAATATTTCTCAGTGAAGTACATATTTCAACTCACTAGCTTTGATGATCAGTGAATATGTAATACAGACTTCAGTCATAATGACTCCTCCATTAGGGTACAGTTGATCAACTTTAGGTGAATTTCCACTAGCAGAAAATGAAGCTCTGTACAGGGCCATAAGTAAGAAGAGGTGGGGAGAATTGTGTTATGCCTCTGGGTCGCACTGGATATATTTAGGACTTTCGTGGTGGAGATTAGAGATTACAGTTCCAATTCTCTCATGCAGAAGTCAAGAATTCAGAGTCAATCTCCTATAGCTTAAGAAAACCATAAGGTATTCAGGTCAAAAAAGAGCCAATTTCCCTTTGAATTTTGCTCTGAATATTTTGTTGCATTTTTTCCAAATTTAGCTACTTGATGAATTAAGTTCAAATTGTATCTTATTTTGTGCATTTTAACTAATATACTGTTAAATGCAAAACCCTTTTTTTTGTTTGAAAGTTTGTGGTTTGATAAGAGGAGGACAGAAATATATTTTTGGGAGAAGTAAAAAAATTGAAAATACACAATTTTCACAGTGAAAATTTGAAAATTAACCCCCAGAATTTTGGAGCCATCTTGCAGTTTTAAAGTACATGGATTCAATAATGCTAGAAATACAGGATGAATTCTTGATTTTTTTTTTTTGTAATTTCTAAAAGGAATTAATGATTTCAAGTTTAGTTTGTTCACAAGCCCCCTATCCCACACTCTTTTTTTCCCCCTTAGCAAATGCTCAGCAGGTAAATACTCCAGCTGTTTTATTTGAATATTTAGAGGGGAAATAAATTGTCATCTTGCTCTGTGCAGTATTGTGAGAGATATTTATCGTTTATTATAATAGAAAGATGTGTATGGAGAGGGGCAGAAAGAAGAAGTGTGGAAACAGGTGAAGGCAAAAATTGAAGAGGATCTTTAACTTTTCACTGAACTAGCTTGGGCTTTGAATTTACATACTGCAGACTGATTTCAATCAAAATCCTTGAAAGAAGGTGACTCCTTTAAAATACTGAAGGGCTCAAGGAATTTATTTCAGGTGCCAGTGATCTTATTTACATTTTCAAAAGCAAGAGTTCCAATTGACTGGGTTATTACATCGAAACCCTCAGAGCAAACACTTCACTCAGGATGGATCCATGTTCTCTTTCTACTTCCAAGAACACAGGCTGTATTTTTTATAACAGACAGAAATATTTGTTACCAGGGAAATTTCAGGACCCAGAAGGGAGATTGAAGGACTGAGATTCTATGTGTATGAAAAACAAACATTAAAGTTGCTCTCAGACTCTGAATCATCTCAGGAAGAAATAAGACATAAGCAGAGTCAAAGTGGGTTACCACTGATTTAATGACATTTCAGATACTGTGAATTTGTTGTTTAAAGTCTAGGTAGGTCAATGGTGAAACATTTGTGGATGAAATGAGCTAGAGAGATGTGCATCTTTTGCAACTTAGAGCTGTTAAATAAACATCCTCCTGCACTTATCAGTAAACTGTACTGCTCTTTTTCTCTGAAAAACCTCCATGAATGGACCAACATTTTCTTGGATTTGATAGCGAGTGCAGAATACTGCCTGACTGCTGAAAAAATGCCCTCTAACTTGCTTGACAGCTATTCTTTATGAGGTACTAATTATTCAAAATCTCCAGCTGTTTTAATGGAGCACTTGGGTCAGGTGGTTTTCCTGATTAAGTGAGATAAATAGTGTCATTTAGACCAGCCCGGTGCTAGAACTGGTGTACATGAATCATTGTGTAGTTGAAATAATCTGTGTGAAAAAACCCAGCACATATTTTATGTACCATTTGAATTCCATCCTGAAAAGAAAAGCATACAGCTGAACCTCTAGGCCTCTTAAAATGTCTCAATGCAGAACTGTCTCCTTTGCATTTTGGAATGTTTAGTTAACACTCGCTGAGTTGTGAGTGGCTTTTTGTGCTTGTGTTTGTCAGAAACCCACTAAAACCGATGAGATCACAGACAGAGTGAAAATGCTTTCCAATAGTGTTCCCACCCTCAGGATTTCCCTGTGTTGTGAAATGACTGCTCTGCAGAGGTCTGCATTACACCCAGTTGATCATTACATCCTCAACTGGTACTAGTCTGATAAGCCATTGCATAGTGGCAAAACTTTTCAATGTATCCAGTACATACTTCAGTGCATTTAATGTGTTAGGAATCTTTGTGTCATGGCTGTGCCAGGGAGTTGTGGGCTTAGTAGAAATGTTTTCTGGTAGTTTTGGTTTGTTTTTTGTTTTTGTTTTTGTTTCCTAATTTAGAATAAAATAAGTAAACTGTACTCAAGTTTTCTAGTGTAAATCCTAAATTATGGCAACCTCAACTTGCTTCTGGAAAGAAATCATAGGTAAGAAACTCATCTGGAGAAACCAGACTTGCAAGTTTCCAGCTTGCCAACAGCACATGGCAATGTGTGAGGGGCAGTGCTTACAGGATTAATGGCACCCAGGCTTTTTCTCAATTTGACTCTTACATTGTCCTTCAACACTATTCCCTAATCCTGAGATATTAACCATAATTTATTATTTCTCATTTCCACATGCTGACCCCTTCCTTCCCTCACTAGAGTTGTGAATAATTACCTTTGGGGCTAGAAATAAGTATCTTTAACTACATTTCTTGACCTGGAAACCCCCAGTGTTAAGGTCATAAACCTTTCCAATTTTAGTTTCTTGAAACCTTCACACAACTATTCCACAGCTTTGATCTTATCAGCAGGATTTAGTCAAAGCTCCATGCACAAAATGACTTGCTGACTACTAGTGACCACGCTAGTTCAAATATCCCTGACTTGGCCTTCCCAGAGTCTTTGTGTCCTTTAAAAATCCAACTTAGAACAGGCTTTCTGAAATGAATATGCTACAGCTGAGCTAAAAGACTAGGTAAAAAAAAAATCTCATGCCCTCCCCCCCCTCCCCCCAGCCCAACAAAAGTATAGAGAACCAAAACACCATAAGGTTTGCCTGTAGATGTTACAGTCTTGAAGTTATTTTAAATACTGAGGCCTTAAAACCCTAAGGATCCCTAAGTCTGAGCTGAAAAAAAAGTTTACGTGTGTTTTCATTTGAACACAAGCTGCTGCATCATCTTTGATTTATCTTTCAAACAGATGTGTTTTGAGTTGAAGTTAGACTTCAAAGGAGAAAGTAAATGTTCAATAGGAAATATTTTTCTTATTCAAAGTAGAGTCTTAAAGTGTAAAGTTTGCTCTGAAAAGATAAAATTTTATTCTAAAAGTTCCATTCCAAAGTTCAGAAACGGTTCAGAGATTTAGCTCAGAAAAGTGCAGAAAATTACAGTTGTGAACCTTAGGCACATTTCTTCAAACGAACAAGTCCAGAGGGTTAAGTAGGAACATATAATATCTGGCTGTTGTGATAATTATATATCTTCATGACTGAAATGCCTGAACACCCTGTCGGCACAGTTTTCCAACCAGCTTGACTTAATTTCCCCTATGCAGAGCCCAGAAATAGTCTGATCCTTCTTATTTGTTCTTCAGCTCAAACACTTTATACCCAAGCTCAGCTCCCTGATATTTTTGTGTTTGTGTCTAGATACCCACCCTGACACATAACCAGGCACATACATATTTAGGCATCTTGCTGAAAAGTTCCCTCCCTCCCTAACTCCTACAGTTTTCCTCACATCATCCCCACCAAGTGTGAGACTTCCTCTCGCCTGTCAGCTTTGCCCAACTGCTCCATGCCTTCAGCTTTGTTAGTGCTCCTTCCTGCTTTCTCTTTTCTACTTGTGCTTTTTACTAGCCCCTTTCTTGATTTCCCTTCCTTTATACTTCCTCAGCTTTCCAGGCCAATGCTCAGCGCTTTTTAGGACTTCCTACTTTGCTCTGTTCTCCCAAAAGACTTCCCAGTCTCCCATTGGATGGAAGACATACTTCAGCAAGGAGCATTTTTTACCAGTAGTCCAGTGAATTATTTGCAAAAAAGGAAGTCTGCATTTCTCCTAAATTATGGTTTCCAGGCACACATCCTGTTTCCTATTAATAAAATCAGTATCTTGTGTGAGCAGTGAGCAGGGTCAGGGCTTTGAACATCGATGCCCCATTCCATTTTAGCTGTCTAGAGCTGTGTTATGATGCAGCTTATGAGCTGTGTTATGATCATACATCCTGGCAGACATAGAGAATGCTGGAAATTTTTTTGCATGTGAATAGTCAGCTAGAAGAGATTTCTAACCATGTCCTCAGTAATATCTGCTTCTTAATCCCTTTTGCATGTAGTCAAAAATTATGTCTATGTAATATTTGGAGACATCTATCTTGAGTTACTCAAGGTCAAGCTGACATATATAGTAGGGAAGTGATAGCATGTCTTATCTTTAACTTCACATCTTATTTATAGCACATTTTCTCCTTTTGTATCTTCACTGTGAAGGCAACAATGTTAGTGATAAAGAAGATAAAGAACTGGCAGGCATCTGCGTTTAACCATTCTGTCATTTGGGCTGCTCTCAAGGTCTCTGTATAAATAAGCTTTTGTGAATCCAACCACCTTTCCTTTAGTATGTAAGAAAGAGTGGTTTGTACTGAAATATGAATGGAAAGCTATATGCACGTAGCTTTTTACCACTACATAAAATTGTAGTGTATATATATATTATAAATGTAAAACTTATATAAAACTATATACTGGTTATATTTATTACATAAATAGAGCTGTGTGCTGTTCATCCCCGCCCTGCAAACTGTTCAATCATTTTATAATTTTATTGCAGTCTATAAATACAGCAATAAAATTAGAATGATATTTTATATAAATCTGTGCTTTTCCCCCCCCTTAAATATTAATAAAACAACCTGGACTGAAATAATTGTCTGAAAATAAATGAGTTTATTTTAAGCTTTATGTATCATTTGAGGTTACAACATTACAGCATACCAGAGGATCAGTAAATTCTTCTGCTGCCTCCCACTTCTGCTGGATGAACTCCGCATTGTAATAAGGAAAAGAGAAACAATAAGAAACCAACCAAATAAACCCACCAAACAGCAACTTCTAGATGTCTCAGAACAGTTTTTTGGTTATTGATTTCATCATCCATTGGTTTTGTTTCCGTATCACAATGGCTCTTCTTATCTGGACTTACATGAAGTGGCCTGAATAGCATGAGGATTTCACTTTCAGGATAAAGACATTCACAGATACTTTTTTTTCCTTGCTGTTCTTATAAGATATCTGAGCTTATTGCATCTTCTTTATCACTTTCCTGCTATGTTCATCACTGTTGTGCATGATGATCTCAGGAAGAAGAAAACTACAATATTCCAAGATGGCAAAAGGCATGCAGTTGTATCATAATTAGTGTAGAGCAATTGAACTTGGCTGCAGCACTGTAATGTTCTTTTGTCCTCCTCACCTCTTGCTTTTGTCCCATTAGCACTAATCTCTAGGTTCTGGTGTGCTGGTGGCATACAGAAGAAGCCTTCTCCCTGGCACTCTCTGGCGGGCCCTCACAAGCCTGAGGGCAGGCTCTCTGGATGCTTTTGGAGGGCGCACTAGATCTAAGCTGTATGATTAGCCTCTTCCTTGCAACTGGCGTCCAGTTCAACAGCCAGTGTTGAACATGCTTATTCCAAATGCTCATCCTCGTTCAGAGGCTGATCAACGTAATCGTCCTTTTAAAAAGATGAAGGGGTTTGGGTCTTGACCACTGAATGGTGTTCTGCCCATCCAAAGTGTATTATCAGAGAGGATTGTAGTGTCTTATCCTAGCTCAGCATGTCTGCTTACACAGTGGGAGCTGAGAACAGTTAACTGACAGATCCTTCGATTGCAGTCTGCCTCTGTGCTTGGGTCCTGTTCCCTGATTATCCTGAGGCTGAATTCAAAGTTCTGTCCTTGAAGCTCCTAGGTGTCCATGATTTAGAGTATCTCAGAGCACTGCTTCAGCGAGACGCTTCCTCTGTGAAGGCGTGGAGGGAAGAGTGGAGGAGTTATCCAGGCTGCCAGGCACCTACGCAGAGTGGCTACTGGCTTACTCCCCATCATACAGCTCACATGTGGTCAGAGCTGCACAAAAGACTCATTAAAAGGATGAAGTCTACACACAGAAATTTTTTTAGTCTAAACTAACAGAAGAAGATTAAACACTGAATTTCATTATGAGACCAGAGGCGAGATGTGACTTCGGGTGTCATCTATTTTCTGATTGAAGTTAATATGCTTTTAAAAAAATGAATCAAAGTAGTATTTCAATTTAAACTGTCTTGTGCAAGTGTCTCACTGACCTGAGAGATAACGAAATGTAAATGGTATTCAAACCTCTTAATTGCTGCCAATAGCAATTCTTTTGTTACTCTGCAAGGAAAAACGGTAGAGGCATCTCTTTTAGAGAATAAAGCCCCAGGTAAAAAAGCAGTAAGTACCTCATTAGCAACACTGAGCTACAAGTGTGCCTAAGATCCCACAGACTTCAAGCCAAGTGTTAAAATAGGTTGCGCTGAATGGATGACTAAATTGTTCCAATGACAGTCTCTTTGATGAAAGGTGCCTAGAGCTACCCTTTCTTAGGTTTGCCTACCGTGCCCATCTGTCTTTTACCATTCAATACAGCTCACTTCTCTCTCAATTCCGTATCTTCAAGGTATTTGAAAGTTGGGAATTAGAGATTATAAAATAATAGCTCTTGCAGTAGGCACTCACAGTTAGGAGACTGTTAAAGTGGTTGGGTATTTATTTTAGTGAGTGTCACAGAGCACTAAAACAAATAAAAACCACATTAGTTGTGAGTTACTGAAGGAGAAGTTCTGAGCCATTGAAGCTGGTTGAATCAAGCCTAGGAAATTTAAAATATTCTTTGTGTGCTAGCAGATATTTATATACATATATATATGTATATATATATATATATATATGTAATGTTTTAGAAATACTCTAAGCTGAACTGCAGGCATTTCCCTTTCATCTTCTGTATACGTAATAACTCCATGAAAAGCATTGAATGCCGTGATAGAGAGATGCCATAAAAGTGCCTGGACAGTTCCTGCTTGCTCTGCTCATGCAATTAGGTAGTGCCTGCACCAGTAAATCAGATGATGCTTTTTCCAGCACTTAGATGAACTGATTTCTCAGCTGCCTTCAGCAACCAAATGAGAACACTTTTAGGTGTCTCTTACATCTCAAAAATGCTCTAAAGGAAAAAAAAAAAGGCACTTGCCTGAAACAACCACCTCCTTTTTTTTTGTACATAAAACAAATCATATAAATGGGTGGTGGATGGAAAGGTAACTTGCCATTCCAGCACAGATATCACTGGAGCCAGGTAGATTCCCAGTTCCCATGGTAAATTTGAGAATAATTCAAGGCACAAGTTTGAGCTTGTGCCAATAAAAAAAGGTGCATAAAATTGATTAATAAATGTATATTTTAAATAGAATGTTAAATAAAATCACATGCAATTAAATGAAATCCAAGAGCTAGTTTAAAAATAAACCAAAAAAACCCTACTGTTTCTTCCAGTGTAAAAAAAATGAAAGTTCATGTTTGATTCTCATCACATATTTTAACACTTTCTTTCTGGGATGAGGAATGTAGCAGAGAAATCTTATTAGAAGGAAATTTATTTGTCTTGCTAATTCTTTTCTTTAATTCCATTCTTTTGCCAGGAAGAACATTCACAGAAATAATTCAGTGTAAATTAAGTGGTATTTAAAGAGATGCAACTATTCAAAGTGTGCATGTGCTTCATACAGTCACATAAGACAGTTTGCTTAAAATATTTTACTGCCAGTTCCCCAAATGTGTGCTCAGTATGGTCTTTTTGGAAGGGCACTGAAGACTAAATGTTTCCTAGCCTACACATACCCCAGTTCCCTCAGCAGAGCTGGGGCATGCTTCTGGGAGTGGGGCTCCAGCCCCTTCATCATTAAGTGACAGCACAGTCCTAGCACTAGGTATAATTCAGGCCAGCAGCAACTCTCTCCCTGGCCCCTTTCTGGTATTTACACAGTCCAAGGACCACAAAAATAAAAGAATTCATGGATGTGCTTTCCACAAGAGCTTTCCACACCATCTGGATTCATCTGCAGGGGTAAGGATTTTGGGAATGAGTTTGCTACATATGAGAGCATTCCAATTAAAAAATATTCAAGGTGTGGTCCTTATTCCCTAAACCAACATGTCTCCTAAATCTTGTCTTCCCTTGGGCAGATTTCTCCTGCACTGTTGGCTTGCCCTGTCACTACAGCTGCAGCTTAACCGCAGTTGATATTCAGGTGATTCAAACCAGAGCAGCTGACTGGGACTATGATGTGGAAAATACTCCCTCACAAATGTTCCTCATTCCCTGTTGCCTTCTTACTGGCCTGCACAGCTAGGGCACCACAGCCACTTGTCATATTCTGTGCTTATTAGTGGAAAGATGAAGGCTCTTCACACCCTTCTGTGACTGCTGTGGATTTAAGTAGGTATTTAAGTAGGCACAGCACTCTGTCTCGACAGAGTTCAAGAAGCATTTGAGCAATACTCTTGGGGACGTGCTGTGACTCTTGGGGATGCTTCTGTGGAGGGCCAAGAGATGGACTTGATCCTTGAGGGTCACTTCCAATCTGTTTGTTCTGTGACTGATACCACTGTTTAAACTACCTGGCAAATTTAGAGCTGCGCCAAAAAAATCATAACCTCAACATTTACTGAAATCACCTGGCTTTTGGGATCTTCTTTCGCTTATACATGTGATAACAATCATAAATTACTAAAATGGCCCCTAATCACTATGTCTGATGCATGTGTCTAAGCATGGCCCACCTAGAAACTTACAAAGAAATGTAAAGCTGGCTTGTGTTGGCAACAGGATGGGAGAGAGACAACATTGTTGAAAAGTCAAAAAAGAATATTGAAGAAGCTCAAGAGTTCTTATCATCACTTTGGTAATACCTTGTTAGACACCTTTTGTGGCAATTTTCTTCAGGTTCTGTAAGGAATAAGGTTTTTAGTCATCTAGAAAAACTTGGTGTGATTAAGTCTGATGAAAAGTGGATTAAAACTAAACAGTAATTGACTTGATTGTAATAATAATAAAAATGAATTATTGTCTTGCTGCTTCATCTAAATTGTTTTCTATTTATCACTTTTCTACATCATAAGCATTTGTGGTAAGTTTCCAAGCTTTTTCATTATTTTCAATGATAATGGACTATAGGACGCCAATCAGCAAATTAACCAAGTATTTTGTGAGTGGAAAAATAAGTAGACTCAAAATAATTCATTAATAAATATGATAAACAAATTTCATTATTGAGGCAACAAATAGTGTCCTCTTTAACATCACACAAGCATGATATTCTTAAAAGACTTAACAGAATTAGCATTTTAGCTGTTTAAAAATACTATATGGTCATGGGACAATTAATTTTAGAAAAAAGAAAACAAAATACTTGTGAGTTACACATAACCTGAAATTAGATTTTTAAAATCTGAATTTCTGTATAACTTTATTTTATACAATATTGCTAGACGATCCTTAATACAATGTCATTTGTATGCATACAGCTTTTTCATTCCATAATGACAGCTTATCTGTTCAGTGCCTGGTCAAGAAGTATACTAACTGGTAAATAGATGTTCACAATATTTTCTACCCTGTGCATGCTAAATTGGCCCTAATTAAGCAGGATTAAAGCAGCATCAATGCTTCCATGTGAAATAAAAAAACCCTCACCATCAAGGGCCAATTTACATTCTTATTATTCAACACATGTGAAAATAAAGTAGCTTTGGCACATTAAATGAGGATTCTTTGACAGCAATCCAGTGTCTACATACATTTGGAATTAGTTTCTTTGCTCGAATTGATAACAAATATCTGATGTGGAGAAAATGCTCCCTTTTGGTTTTCTGACACTGTGCTATTTCACTCTGAATTACGTTATATTAGAACATGAGCCAAGCAGTGGGGGAGGAGGGAAGGGAGAATGGTGGGTGGAGAGGAGAGTGAATGTTTGACATAATCTACAGAGAGCTTTACAATCACTGGAAATACAGAGGAAAGAGCAATATATCAGGAGCCCCCATTAAGTGCTGAAATGTGAGTCCAAAAGGGCATAGATCCCGACCCTTGCCTTCCTAATCATTTCTTTATGGATTTCAGAGCACAGTATTATGTAGTGACGCTGTGACAACATGCAGATGCAGAAGAGCAGCATCTGTGTGCCTGGCAGACCCTAAAATCTCAGCCACAGAGCAGCTCCTGTTAAATAAAGTACCATTATAAAACAAAGAACAAAATACAAAATCCCTGACAGGGATTAGAATAGATGGTTAATACTTAATAAAGAATGACAAAATCTGCTACTCGGCACTTAATAATTTACCAGTGGTTTATTATGCTGTTACATGATATGACACTTCTGTAATTTATTTTTCTTTAAAGTCATGTAGTAAAACACTATGTTGTAAATCTATGTTTTCTTCCTGCAAGAAGGAAGAAAAAAAGCATCAGGTTAAAAGAGTCTAAATAGATATTTAATGCAGGTGGCAAGAAGGAAGTGTGATAGAAATAGTCATGGAAATTGTTCAAACATTCATTTGCTTGTGGAAATCTCAATTTCTCTATACTCTAATGGCCAAAAAAAAATGTTTAAAATGCTTGTGCAGATGCCTGTTACAGGTTCAGGCTATGATAGCCAACAGTAAGTGTGCATAGCGTAATTGGCACATGAACCGGCAGGGGCTGATGAGGTTGTAACATTCTCTCTAGTCTAGACTCCTCTGATTACATCCAATTTGCTTTCCCTTTTTACTGACAAACTTGACTTCCAAATTATGGTAATGTTATCATGCTCTTTATACTGATTGTATTTACATGTCCTTATCTCAAGATGAGTTTAGAGAAATTTAACAGAAAACAAGTTTTCCTTGTTAAGTTTTTTCATCATCCAGCCAGTTTCTGAGATATTTGCTGGTCACTTATTGTTCTTTATGCTCTTATTTGCATCCAGACTTCTCCCAACAGTAATTCAGAAAAATTAGATAGAAATTTAAAACCTAGACATTAAGTAGTGTTCTGTGTGAGGCAAAAGAGCAGTAAGTTGGAAGTTTAATACAGCTCAATTTAAACTAGTTTTGTGCATTTCATCTATAGGAAGTCTGAGATGAGTTGTTTAAAATAAGTGCTATGCACCTCATCTAGAGTGTGCACAGAGGAGCAGCAAAAACAGAGCTGGTCTTTAGACCCGAGTTCAAAGCTTCTGTAGTTTAAATCTCAGGTGTCTGAATGTTATAAAAATGGAAAATTCCTATATACCTTGAGAAATAAAATGGTTTCTGTTTCTCAAACCAAAAAATGGTTACTATAAAATCTTTCTCCAGGTTGAAAACGCCAAACCCACAGCCTCTTCCTGCATTGCAGAATGCCTTAAAAGAAAGGCCATTTTGCTGCATGTACAAAATGCCACTCTTGGCTCAAATTCTGATGAAGTTTTGAAAGGCAAATTCCATCTCAAAGAAACAGCTCTTGTTGCTTTTGTTGAAACAGAATGTTACAGTCTTCTCTGTGGAAAGGAAGCTGGTTAATCAGTGTGCAAATTTGATTAAGGCAAAATTTTCTAATTGGCCTAAGTGACTCCAAACCCTACTTTTTGAAGTAACTTTGGAACTCGTGTTCTTCAAGTAGAGAAGTTTGAATACAGAGAGAGACCCATTTGATTTCGATGGCCCTGGAGCATTAAATGACCAAAATCTTAACTGCAGAGAACTAGGAAAGACAGTCACCAAAGCTGTGCTTATTCAAAAGGGACACAGGACAGAAGAGAATTTTCCTCTAGCTAAGATACCTTTTAAGCGGCAGTGGCAGAATTCCTCCAGCAAATTGGCTGTATTGAACATTCTATTTTTCTTTTTTGATTTGGAAAATCCAACATTTTTCTGCTTTAACGCTGACATTCTTCACAGCATGAATATTCTGCCTTTCATTCAGCTATACCGATCCTTTAGGAGACTTTCCAGAATACCTTCAATATGCAAATGGGTAATAAAACCCATTTTGCTTGAGAATGCAAATCTGACATACATTAAATAATCATAAGCCTGAAACATATTTTCATTGAAATGAGAAAATATGTCAGCAATGTAAGCAAAGCAAAGGCCTGATTTAGGTCCAGTTGCCTCAAGCTGTGCAACACCAAGCTCTTCACTTAGCTGAATTCCTTCAGATTCCAGGTTTTTGCTCACATGCTATCACTCTACCTAATATTATGCTTTTTTTTCTCTTACCCGTCCGCTGTCTTTGGTTTTCTCTTGTGTCGTGGATTGCATGAGGCATTTTTTCCACAGTGATCTTACATCTTTAAATATTTCTGAAACTCTTCCATCTTTTTAACTCACCAGTCTTTATCTTAATGTACAAAAATTGATAGCCCAATTTTTCCTTTCCCCGTGTGTCCCTCCCCCACCATTTTAACTAATATTATTGGTCCTATTTCTTCTGAAAATAAGTAATTAGCAGCACTGTAAAAATGAACATGTTGTACTAAAGTGAAAAGGCAACCTGTGAAACCTGTGCTTTTGCACACAACATCAATACATCTGGCACACGTCTGGGGACTGGTATATCTGTATCCTTGTTAATTAGTGTGAACCTTTTTATCTCATGTTTCTTTGAGTGTTTGTTTCATGTTATCTACTTCATGTCTTATAAACATCTCAAGAACAGCCACAATGTTTGTTCCAATCTCAGTTCCATTTGTATCACCAGTTTGCTATTTTAAGTCTAAAACAATTCATATTCAACCGTTTCTTCTCTAAGTGACATGGAAGTCTTTACATAATAAAGCATTTTGGTATTTATTCTCTTTCTATGGAGATCTGAACTCAGCAGTGATGTTTATAGGCATACAACATACAGAACAGAAAATGAAGGAATAACAAAGCGTGTGTAATTAGTTATTTATGGTTGGAATTATGATGCCAGAAGCTCTCGATCATCATATTTTGGTCACTGATTCTCCCCACTGAAGCATGAGCAAGTTGATGCAGAAGAGAGGGATGCCTAGGTAACATCTGAAAGCAGGAGGCTGGGAGCAGAGCTGAGTGAGCCCCAAGACAACTGAGCACAGAGCAGGTGGGGTGAGAGAGCATTTTTGGAAGTCTGGGAAGAGTCCTGCCAAGGCCATCCTGAGCTAGAGGATGCATCCACTGCTGACATCAACCCTGACAGACACTTAGTGAAGAGTTTGGGGCTGGCAATGGAAGATAACCCAAATGCT
The DNA here is from genome assembly GCA_013397155.1 of Irena cyanogastra. Classification (NCBI taxonomy): domain Eukaryota; kingdom Metazoa; phylum Chordata; class Aves; order Passeriformes; family Irenidae; genus Irena; species Irena cyanogastra. Next base: position 14,073 of record VWZV01016146.1, on the reverse strand, counting down.
ATGCCCAAGTGAAAACTGTGAATTCTTGGAAAGAAATTGTTTCACAGGGGTCAAATATTGTTTTAATGTTGGAACATGGTGCAATGATAGTGTCCAATTTCAGTCAGTGAGACAAAAACAGGAGGGTGGAAGCCTATAGTATGAATAACAGATTGCAATCAGGCTTTCAGTGTGATTTACCACAGCCTCTGTATTTCCTTTTACTGTTATATACATTTTCTGCATGTTAGCCTGAAAAGGAATTAATAGTATTTCTGTTCATTGTGACTGCTGCCTTTCTTTATCACCACAGTTCCCTGTGAATAATTCATACAATCTAATGTACTTCTTTTTAATTCTGTAACACCAGGACATTTAATTTAAGTACAAAATAAGAAAGGAGATTCCTTTTATCAGATCAGTGAATTAGCTCTGAATGGAAAATCATCTTACTGGTTAGTGGATTCTCATTGTCACTACCCCCTTATGAAGAAATAACAAATGGTTTTGTTGCTGATATTGGAGATTTTAGGATTTGGAGGACATTTTTTTTTTCATCTAGGCTACTCTGTAATAATTTCTAATGAATAATTCAAATGTCATGGGAAACCAAAGCTGCTAGAGACCCCCTTTCTCATTATTAATTGTAGATTTTGTCTTCTACTAGTGTTACTGCACTGGAAGTTCGTACTGAAGAAATCTAATGAGTGTGACTTAGAGCATTTTTAATTCTCCATTGTCTGCCAAAGGTGCAATGAAATTGCCTTGGGTTGTGTGCACAGACCTTCCCATGAGATATAAAACTAAAAAGATTTCTTCTCTTTCACAGGGAGATTTTCTTTTACTTCAGACATGAATAGCAACACCAGGGATTTTCCTTCTTCCCCTGTAAAAACTAACTTAACTTTCTTCATATGATTGCATGATGATTAACTTCAGCAATAAAAGAGCATTAATCCCAGAGCATGAATAGCACACTTTGATGTTGCTCATGGCCAAAATGCACCACCCATTCATTTAAATATCACAGAAAAAGCATCTACTTCCAGGAACATTTGGAATTTTTTTCCTGAGTTATTATAACAGGTATAAGTATTTAATAAGCTTTAAGCTTATTTTAATTTATTTTAATTTATGTAAATAACTCCAGGCCTTTTGTTTCATAGCCCCAGTCAAGTATTTATATCCAAATGAAATTCCAGAAAAGTGTCCCAGTCCTCACAATGGGAGAGGGAGCTGTTCTTCACAAGCTATAAATTACCTTAATGTAATGCAATTTTGCACCAGCTGAGGAATGGGTATAAAATAAATCTGAGTTTGTCTGACAGTTGAACTTAACTCTTCCATTAGCATTAAGGGAATGACTAAATTTTTAACAGTGACGTTACATCTACACTGAAATACACAAAGGAATACAGGATTGACATTAGATGAAATCCCACCTTTTCTCTGTATTTAAGTGACAGGAGAATAAAAATGATGGCCACAGTCATGGTTGTTATATTCCTGTCAGTTCGACCTGTCAGAATTTGGTGACTGACATAGCAGATATATCTTAGTCCCTGAAGCAGTGGCTTACAAGGCCCAAAGATTTCAGGTTTGTATTTGGTGGCGTGTTCCAGAACATAGTATTACCTACAAGAAGTAAATGTGTGCAGCCAAACCACAACGCACAATTGATCTCAGAGACTGTAACAGAGCTAAGTTGTACCAAAATAAGGCTACATAAAGTTTTGAATGCCCCACAGCCGGGAGCTGCAGCCGTAATGCAGACTCAACTATTGTGAGAACAACGATAAGGCTAGCATGGGGGATATTATTAGATTTAGGTCATAGCTAAAGTGGTACTGAAATAAGCCTTCTCTACTCTATAAATCATCTTATACACTAGACATTTATACAAATGTAGAGATCTTCAAAACTGTATTTGTTCAGAACTCGTATCAGCATTAGAAGCAATTCTTAGCAGTAAACCTTAAATATTTTGAATAGAAAGTTCTAACATAATTTTTTTAAGATCCCAAACTAAGCATAAACATTGTGACATTTTAAAAATATGTATTATATACAAAAATAAAAAACATTATAACACTCTATTACTGCCTTATTGGCATCAGCTGAAGTCAACTGAAGTTAAACTGTTCATAAATGATAAAGCCAGGGTCAAGAATCCTGCCTCCAGGTCTGCTGCTCTAATAGAGCTGTGAGAGTGTATTATAACTGACTAATTTACAGAAAAAGGCATCAGGCTTGACTCATTTTCACTGTGTACTGTTATTATGTGTGCCAGGAAATTACAGCTTCCATGGACTAGAAATATTGCTTGTATTATGCATGAAAGAAAGGATGCAGGAAAAGGGCTGTTTAGGTAAGCTGTAAGATGACATGATCATAGTCTTTGCTGAAGCTATTGGACATCTATTTGTTTTATATATACTACTTAGTTGTTTGGAAATTTTCAGAAATTTCTGTGACTGCTGAGACAGGTCAAACCTTTGCACATTTTCTTTTAGACAGAATTTGCACAATAAACCCACAAGGAGGTGAATGACTGGCCTGCCACAGTCTATTGTGCAAGATATCCATTTAAATGGCTGGAGCTAAGAATGTGATTCATCGTCTTAATTCATTGTCCCTGGACACAATGAAGTTTATGGGCTTCAGTGAGCACCCTGCAATTTACCTACCAGCCATTATGGATACTCATATCTTCTGCAGCTAACTACTGGGACACTCTAAGGCATCCAGCATCTTTCACATGACTTTCTCCTACAGTGCAACTCCTGCCTTTTGGAGGTGTAATGTGACATGACAGGGTGTGATACCCTCAGGGTCAACTGCTTTGCATTTACAGCCAAGTTTTCCAGAGGAGATATAGGCACCTTGAAACTCAAGTCCAGTTTATGAACTCTGCTGCAAAATTCCACTCAGATTTGAATGATGTGTATATAATGTGATTTACAGAATGTTCTGGATAGCAAAATAGATAATGGAGAAAGGTATTATAATGAGCCACCCTCCATCTGTCCCAGTATCTGTTAGAAAGTAACACAGTATTCTTGGAGTTAGAAGGACAGCAGACCAGAAGCAAACTGGCTGTGCTGTAACTCTGTTATGGGACATTCATCAGTGGAAGGTTGGATGCCTGTACATTTGAAATTTATATCATTGAATGATACTAGAAAAAGTTTTGGGAGAAGGAACTTGAAGTCTTTTATTGTAATTGTCATAAGCCTTTTATTTGCTCTGAGCCTGAAGTAATCTTTAATATTTCAAGAAGCATTTTGACAAAATAAATTAGAGCACTATACTGTTATCACTGCCAACATCAGCTGATGCCAGAAAGTAATATGATCTGAATTTGTTGAAGACTTCTGAAATAGTCTAAGGTCTATTGAAAACTGACTGGTGCATTCACAATATGCTATTAAAGTGCTTATTAAAAGGTTAGATATGTCTGAAAGAATAAAGATTCATCATTGTCACAGAATCTATGGCTGATACCACAGCCGTATAAAATCAATCCTACTCTATGTCTGGGTGACAGAAACTATAAGAGACAGACTTAGACTGCAGGGGGAAATAGTGGTGGATTGACAATATTAGCAATAACACGTAAAGGTTAATGCCTCTAAAACATTGCTTTCTTCCCAAAGTTTGCTTACTAGTCAAGTCTCCCTCCAGATTAATAAAGAAGAAGTGATTATGAGAAGCGTCTGGAAACATGCTGAAATAAAAGGTAAATGGTCTACTGAAACTAATCAGGACTCATTAACACACATCCCAACAAGCCCAAAATAATAAAGCAAAGTTCTCACACAGGGAGGAACGTGCAGGTAAAAATGCCCTTTTTTTTTCTTAGCAGCAACAGGATGAGTCACTTCTGAAGACCATTTAATACAATAGATTATTATCACTAACTTTACATGCATATGATAAAGCCCTAATTTATCTTTGCTAGAAATCATCAAATAAAAGTTACTTAATACTCCAAAGAACTTGGTACTGATAGCTGTCCCCTGTAGAAGATAGAAGTTCTTCTGTAACTCCTGCAACATTAACTGTCCTTTCAAAATTAGAGTCACAGAGACAAGCACAAGAATCAATGTCACAGCTTTTTGTATGAAAAATCGAGAGGTCCATGTAAACTCTCAAGAGATACAGTTAATCAATCTGTAGATGAGCACAGGGCAATCAACTGTTCTGTCTTCAAGGACTCAAAATTAATTTTGAAAACCATTGGGGCACTGTGGCCCTAAACTAGACATTTGAGAAGCAGCTTTTTCTTTGGTATAGGTAAAATGATTCATGTAAAACCTTGCAATAAGTCCCTAGAAATGTTAATAGTTTGCAGGAGTATCCCAAGCCAGCCACAGAAGGTTATGGGTAGGTGAAATTTATGATCTCCTCTGAGCAAAACTATGAGTACTATGCTAATATTCTTCTTCTTGTTCACCAATTTATCTACCATTAAATAGATGGCTTAAATCCTTTAATGCTTTTCAAATGAACCAGTTTCAAGATTTCTGTAAAAAAAAAAAAGAAAGAAAGAAAATCAGTATTTCCAAAGAGTTATTAAAAGAGTTATTAGTCTCAGATCCAGGACAGAGTTAGAAAGAAGGCAGAGGTGCTACATGAGCTAGCAATAACCTGCCTGTGCTTTGTTGCATGTGCATTTATTAAACTCCTCTGTTAGTGGGCACTGCTCTACTGGGCAGGTTAACAGATCTTTTTCATCTTCTTACATAGCTGAGGTGCTGTGCCAAAAAAGCATTTAGTATTCAGTTACACAAGTTTAAAGCTCTGTTATAGTTATAGTGCTTCATGTTGTGTGGGAAGAAAAGAAATGGAATTACACAGAAAACAAGAAATGTACCATTTTGTCTTCCTGTGTATTCATATCATAATAGAAAACAGTTTTATTTATATCTACCCTCAAGTGTTCTAGCACTTAAATATAAATCCTTTTAAGAGAATTAGGGAATTCTAATAGACATGATGTTCAGATATATCTTTGAAAAATGGCAATGCGGTAGCCATTTGAGCTTATTCGTATAAAATGTTATGACGTTGAAACCATCTGCTTAGAAGTAAATCAGAAGGGAAATACATCTGTGTGGCTTTAAATCTGCAGAATGGGGCTCCAAGAATTCAGGAACCATCAATCAGTAGCTTGCATTGCTACCTTAAGTGTCTTTAACATACAAAGACTTCTTAGATAATTCTTTTGGCACTAAGCCTGTCTTCAACACAATGTATCATCTGCAAACATGCAAATTACTTGGCTTCCAGTGTGTCTCCTATAGAAGGTTCATTCTAATTAAATTTAAAGGCAGACTGGGATTTTTTAATTAGGATGAATTATAAAAATGTTGCTGTTTATGGTAGTGTTCTTTATGCTTTACAGTGCAAAAATGCATTGTAATTTCTAAAATTACTTCAAACACTGGTAGAAAATTTTATTTATGCCTCTGCACTGCATTAAAAACCATAAATGGTTGGTACTGTCACCAGAATGAGAAAGCCATAAAACTAGTTAAATTAGAATATAGTAGAGTGTGAGGGTGTGCGTACGTGTATGCATTCATGTGCGAGAGGGAGAGAGAGAGAGGGAGACACCAGGCAAAAGCGAGTAGCTGTATGTTGAAATTATTTTCTAAATTATTTTCTCATGCAAATGGACTATGCCATATTACATTTATTAAAATGTATTTATGGAACATTAAACATAATACTCATTTCTGATAATTAAAATAAATGAAAAAATTGCCCAGGCTATTAATCAAGAAAACTTCTTGTGCCTGTGTGGACTGTGGAGTGAATTCTCTCTAACACTGGTCAAAGTTTATCAAAACCAGGGAATCATTTGGTGTTTGAACCTGCGTAGTGGAAGGCAAATATTTAATAGGGTCTTGTAACAATTCCTATCAGTTTCTTTTACCTAACCATTAAAGTTCACAGTGTTCCTCTTTGTTATCTTGTACTATAAATAGCTGCACCCATTTCAAGTTTAACAGGGCATGGTATATTCAAAGCAGATGATCATAGAATCTCATTCTGACAGTGACCAAAGGAGAAAAAAGGGAAAGGGACTAGACTCCATGGAAAGCAAAGCAAACCAACAACCCCACACCTTGGCAAAAATTTGTCTGTAGGAAGGTCTGTCAGGGTCCTCCATGCCACTTAGACTCTACAACTGAGCTTGAGGGAAAATGATTCTGTAGCCATCCCTTTCACTGTCAGGGGAAATAGCGCAACTTGCTGGTAAGAAGTCACAGGATTGCCGGACAGTTTGCTGCAATGTCTGTAACACATTCCTCCAGAGGTATGCAGTAGTTTTGTCATGAAAACTACAGAGGAATTGCTTAGTCTGGATATGCTGTGTTACCTGTTCTGTCATTTACATCCTGCCTCTTTTGTTCTTATCTGTAACTCTCAATCTCAGAGAGCACACACACTGCAAAGTTATCTCTGCACAACATAGTAGGCTTATTCAATAATAATTTTCTTGTTACTTCTTCATTTACTCTTTCTTATTTGAGTATTTTTGTTCTTGCTGTATTTTTGGCATTGCTCCCATATGTCTCTTAACACCTCTTTTAGGACTATGAAACAAATTCTGCTTCCTCAGAGAGTGCACAGTTATCCTTTGTAGCTTTTACATCAGAATTTAAAAAAAAAAAAAATCCTGTACCCAAATTGCTAACAGTCAAAATCTCATTTGGTTTCCAGTCTAGGCAAATTGACTACAAGTTGACTACATGCATCAATTGACTATTTGTTACTGCTCTTTATTTTGCAGTCGTGAAGATGTGGAGGCTGGGCACTGGCAGGGAGACAGGCAGGTGTTCCATCAGTGCTGTCGGTATGGTGTCATGCAATGGAGCCTGGATGGACTGGGATGCTGCTTGGTCACCCCTGTGTCCAATGGACTCACTGCCACCCATGAGTCTTGAGGCAGGTCCACCTCCCTGCTGTTCATGCTTTTGCTTGCCCAGTAAAAACCACTGGCACAATGGTGTGAGTTGTTGGATCAGCATCCAACATCCATGGGCTCTGTGTCATTCTTTGGTGGGCCATCACACCTGGGATTCACACGATGGCTCAGCAGATGGACACCTTGTGTCTGTAATGGAAGTACACACAGACACACAGACACACACACACACACAAGTGGATTGGGTGGCCCAAAGTCCAAACTGCAACTTTTAGGTTTTTGGTTTACCCCTTTCTCAAGGCTTGACTTGCATGTGTTTTATTTCTGTTGATGCATCTTCTTCTCAGAACCTCAAAAATGTTTCCGCTAGTATTGTATTGTTAGATAACCTAAGTCATTGTAGACTTCTTTAAGTCCAAGGTTTATTGAGACACTTTGGGCAGAACAAGCTGACTCTGCCATGTCTCAGATTCCCTTTGCTTTTGTTCTTCAGAAATTCTTCTGAGCACATTTAAGGTCACCTCTGTTCCCCATTCCTTGTGACTTGTCTTTGTCACATTTCTTTACCTTAGAGAAAGGTGAGTATTTAATTACAACTTGTAGTCGCCAAGTCGAAAATTATTGTTAATGACAGTTCCTCTTTTGAAGTGATTTTTTGTGCAGTAGAAAAAATGTGTATGTTCCATGAAAAAAAAATTAATTGAAAGGCAAAAGTAAGTATTGCCTTCCTACATCCTTTAAAACATAGGCCGAATCTTTATTTCAGCATATGTAATTTCCAGCATCTGTTGGTTAAACTAGAGATAACACAGGAAACTTCAAGAAGGGGTGCTCAGATATATTTCTGTTACCATCAACAGAGTGCATAAACACATCTTTGAAAACCCAGCTGATAATAATTTTTGTTCTTTGGCTTTTCAGAAACAGCCGTGAAATCTTACTTCAGACTTTTACCATTTAAAATACATTTATTATTCTCTTTCAGTTTTTTTCTGAGTTCTAAGAATCTTTTTCAGTATAGAAGTTTTGTCAGTCAACTCAACCTTATATATTACTTTTTGAACTACAAAGTTAAAATAATGTTCACTGAGGAAAGAATCCCCACTTATTAGGAATCATAAAAGGATTTTGCTGAAGTGTGAGCTTCCATCATTCTGTCACTTTGAAATTGCTGCAGGTTCACAGCTGGACTACAGCAACCCAAAGTGAATTGCTAAGTGAAAGGACAAGGCAGGTGACAATTACAAAAAAAGTCACTACAAGTAATCGGCAAGGAAAAAGTTGCCAACTACAAACACATATTACAAAAAAAAAAAAAAAAAAAGAGGAAAAAAAAAGGAAGGAAAAAAAGAGAAAGAAGGTAACAACTCTTCCCTTCCAAACTTTTCTTAATCCTTCACTAAGTGATTATCTTCTAGTATTGGGAGAAACAAGAGACATTCCTAAATCAGCTTCTAAACAAAAATAACCCACTATATCAAGGAAGCTGGAAGAGTATATCTGCAAGGATTGCCTTGAGTTATACATATTACTGAGGCTGAACTCTCTGTGTAAAGATTTGGTGTGTAAGTATGAGTGGTGTCAGCCTGCACATCTAGTACTTTAAAATCTCTTTTTAATAGATACATGGTACAACATAGCAAGAAATCTTATAGTAATTGAAAGCGGTTATTTAGACACACTTAAAAATGTATAACCTCCCCAACTACAAACAAACACGTAAGTATAAATATAAATATATTGTAAGTTTTTAACAGGATTATTGAGCTTGGTTGAGGCAATATTCACTATAAATATTAGTGATAGGAACTTTCCAGACTATATTTCCATATAACATCTACAAGTTTTATTTTATCTGTGCGACCAGGACATTAATCTGAAATAGGTTATGTTAATATTCCACTATTTTTCCCCTATATAATGTGCTCCCAGTGTGCTTTCAGAACTGAAACAAATAATTTCTGTGTTGAGTGGACACTGGGTCGAGCATTATTCCAGAGGACTTACATCACTTTCTAGATGACATGTTGGTAATGAACAGTAAAAACACACAACCTCCCATTAATTTTCCCTATTCTGGTTTTACTTCATGATCTTCATCTTCGTGCTCAATTGCCAAGACCAGAGGACATGAACATCAAGGCATGGCTCACATGAAGATTAGGCAGCAAAAATTACTGCTTGGAAAACCTCAGCTCAACCTTTGCATGGTGATCAATTTTATATTTCATAAACAACTTTGCTTCCCATTTTAAAGGCTCCCATGTACCTAGAGTTTTGTATGTCTGTCTCCCTGGATATATCCTATGGTTGGCATGGCTGAGGAAATGGTGCTTAGCTAAGGACTTAAGAAATCCAGATGTTGAAAGTCTTTGGATGTCATTTGAGGGGCTGGATCTCTCTATGGACTTTTGGAGCAAGTCTAAAATACAGCAGGTGTTTCCAGAACACACCCTCTATACAACTCTGTGCTTGATCTTGCCACATTGTGTAGCTCTATGTAGTTATCTTATACTCTGTACAAATATACAGGATAAAATGGCATTTTATCATGGGTTTTTTTTCTTTTCTCTCTCTGATTTTTCTTAACTTTTCTGTTTCTATATGCCTTATGAAAGTGCAGATATATTAAGAATTTCTGAATGTTTTTTTCATTATTTCATTTTATTTTATGCTTTGAATTTCAAAATTAAATTATTATGGAAAGAAAATACAGGTATTCAAAATATTTGGATCCATTTAATGAATTCAAATTCAAAGGAACAGATTAGATATAGAGATCCTTCAAGTTTCTTGTCCTAACTTAATCCTTATATTTATGGGCATTTTTAGCATCAGAAGTTACTGATAACAAGAATAAAGCTAATATCTCTTTCTTCCTTGTGAATAAAGGAAGCTTTAAGAATACAATGATTATTTATTAAAGTGTCTACAAAAAGCAAAGCTTATAAGAAACTAACCATGTCTAATTTATTAAATTGGATTTTTAGTACTTCCTATAAATAGTTCTATTCTTAGTTTTACAATATGTGCAAACATGTTAACATGGATATGGAAGAATTTATGACCTTATTCCTTTAAATACCACAGACTAATGTGGATATTTTCAATGGCTAGCCCCTTCTGCTATGTGTGCATAACAAAGGCCACTGGCTTAACAAGGCACAATTCCAGCACACACCTGCCTGTAAAACTGGTCTGGTCCCCATTGTGGAGTCATCAATTCTCCAGCCTCTCAATACAAAACCACCTTAGTGAAGTAAAAGCATCTTTTCAATTCTTCAGGCCTTAGATCCTTAGATTGAACAATAATTTAGGTAGTTTAATGTTATTATATGTAGCTGCATTTAATAACTGGAAATAACTTATATATTTGATGTATATATGTATACATCAAATATTTATATATTCTTGCCCTCCATCTTTTAGATGCTCCTTTTTCTCAACTGTTATTTGGTAATGGGATGGGGCAACTGTAATTTATCCTTATATTTATGGAATGCTGAGTATAAGTAGTCTGAATTCTGCCTGTCTAGATGCCACATGGCCTATTACTAATGATTGTTATTAATGATATCTTTTTCAAATTTCAGAATAAGTAGGATGTTAAATAAAGACATTAATTTTTCACTTTCTAGTCAGGGAAGACAAAGAAAATGGAAACATGGATCCCTATTGCTTCATCTCAAACCAATAAACTCTATTAGTAGGTCATTTACCTACTCCTTTATATATACGTATATATATGCACACATATAAAAACAACAGTCAGTTGGAGCATACAGTCAGCTTGTATTCAGTTTGCCTAGACTGGAAACCAAGATGACATGCTGACTCTTAGCAATTTAGGTACAGGAAATCTCATTTTGTTAGGTTCTGTTAGAAAGAGGATAAAAGAAGAACTGTGGAGGACTCTTATTTTGGTGTGGTTTTGTTTTGGAGCTTTTCTTTCTTTCTTTCTTACTTTCTTTCTTTCTTTCTTTCTCTCTTTCTTTCTTTCTCTTGTTGTTTTGGCTTTTTAAATTTTCTTTTTAAATTTTTTTTGTGTATTTTTTTTTTTTTTGGTTTTTGCCTGTTTGTTACTCTGAATGCAACAAAAAAACTCTGTCCCAAAATGCATTATTGGCATTTTCTTCCTCTTTCCTGGCTTTCTCAGGGCCTGACAGAATCCAGAGATATCTAAAATGCATGGGCTTCGTCCCATCAGATAACCTGGATCTACTTGGAGTACTTACTTGAATTCCTTGCTATGTTCATGGGTCAGTGAATGCCTGCTGTTCATTTACATCACATTATTCATTTATGTTTTCTACAAGTCAAGTTGTCAATAGTGGGGAAAGAGAGCTTGTTTCAGGTAGCTATCAACAAAAACAGCATCTTGCTCACAAAAATTCATGACAAACTGTTAACTAGATTATAAAAAAATGGCATATAGAACAAATATGTCATTAATTGTGCTGTTTGGACCAGTACAACACTGTTCTTTCAATGTATAGGAAACAAAATCTGAGTTAGCTCCCACAAATACAAGATGATATACAGAGAAGCACTGGTTTCACAATGACTCGTTACGCGTGAATATCAATGAACAGAAATGTGCCTGCACCCGCTGTGTTGAAGGACAACCTTTATAACCTTATAAGATTATTCTGTAGATCACCTAAAGCCATGGGAATTGCCTGATATAGATTCTGTACTGTTCTGCCAAATCTGTTTGGCTTCCCCATTGCTACTGACATCTGGGATCTGGCTAGCTTTTGACACTCCAGGGGTCAGCAAGGTAAGGGATGAGGGGACTTGCTTCATCACTCTCTAGTTTCTTGCTCCAGGGGTGTTCTTGCAGTTATTCTAACCAAGCTCAGACAAATAATCTGGGGCAAAAGAATTTGTGACGTGACTGTCTACCTAAAGGGGACTTGAAAATGTGTATTTTACAGAACAACTGTTATTTCATCTTCTCTGTCTACACGTTGGTTTGGTTTTTAGATGTGTCCCAATGTGTTCTTGTGCAGTCTTGCTATATGATCATCAGTATCCCTTTCCAACAGCCTCTAATGCAATGACTAACGTAGCATTCGAAATAAATATAGGTGTCTCTAAGGTAATAGCACTGCTACACACTTCAAGCCTGATTGTCTGCTGTCTGCAAGAGAAGAGACACCAATGAGAGTCTCTGTTGAGGGAAAGGAATGCAGAACTTCTCTGTGGCATGCACTGTCAAAAGATGCTCAGCTAGTCTTGACTAGTAACAGCACAGTGATAGCATTGTGCCCCTTTCTGAGTTAGGACACAGCAGGGGTTATTATGGGGAAAAGGATGTTCAGAAAAAGGATCCAGACTGTAGGAAATCAAGTTTCATTCTCACCTTTCAGAGTAACTCAATTTGTTATTTGTTTGAGGGCTTTTGTTTTGGTTGGGTTTGAGGTATTTTCAGGTTTTTTGTTTAGCTTTTGTTTTCTCTTCAGCCCTCTGTCCTTTGTCTTCTCTAGGACTCTATCAGCCTGATAAAACTTTATTCTGATACTTAGATTACTGTAAATTAGGGGAATGGACTGCATGGGACATGTTTGAAATACATCCTTGCTGAGGAAGCTGCCTGAGGAATATAGAGTGATCAGTCTGATACTCCTTGAAAGAGCATTCTTGAGTGATTAAAATTTTCATCAGTATTTGATCAGACCCCTCACTAATCCCATCCCTTTTCTAATCTCATTCCTTTCCATGACTGTGTTGTCACACGCTGAAAACAGCAGCAGTGGCAGAGAAAAAAAGTGATTTTAGACTGCTGTGCTCCCCTTCATGAATGTGTCCTGGAAGTGTCAGCCTGTTTAGATTATGGTGTGTTGAGATAAAGTCATGGTATATTAAAAGAACAATGGGGCATGACAGCACTGCACTGATTTCTGACTCATCTAAAAGTTGATGTCATTATTCAGTGTTGGCCTGATTATTTTAAGTACATAAATTCATCACCATGTGAATCAGTCTTAAGTAGGCTGATCATGAAAGATCCATGGGGTTTTTGAGATTGTTTGGTTTTGTAAGTTTGGGAGGTTTTGGGGTATTTTTTGTTTGTTTGTTGATTTAATTTGATTTGCTTTGGTTTTTGATGAATGTTTTTTTTTCCCAAAATGTTATGATCTCTCAGAATCTAGATTTTTTAAAAATATAATCTCTTTGACAAGGGTAAAAATATTTACCCATAAGATCCCATCAGTTTTAGTCTTTGTCTTGAGTCAGGCAATTATGGATGTAAGACAGAGTTACAGGCAATATAAAGTGGCTTTAGACAGCTAAAAACATGGATGAATGCTGAATGCATATTTTTAAAATAGCTCATTGCTGGTGTGTTGTGATTCTCTCAGAACTGTAGTGGTGGATATCAAACAGTTCCAGCAACTCATCCAGGGCTGATGAACAGGCTGGAGCTGGTTGCTGATTTTTATGTATTACTTTTATGTATTATTTTACTTCCTTTCTTTATGAATTTATATTAACTTTTTAAATGTTTTCTAGAAAATGATTTATGAGAGAAAAACATCCATGGAGGCTGGAAAGTTTCTGTGAATCCCGAATACTTGCAAAAATATATTTTGAATTCCAATGAAGCGTTTTTGTCACATATATGAACAGGTGTAAGCATAAGCATATGTTTGGACTATGGTTGAATTACAGTTTTGATCCAGCAATTCTAATAAGATCCTGTTAGTGCAACTTATCTCAGGACTATCCACTACAATCTAAACTATGCTACTAGGCATTGTAGCCAGGAATAGCCATGCCTTCTTCAGATATTTAAAATCTGATAAACAATTAAAAGGTTAGGAAAATGAGCTATTAAAAATATTCAGCTCATTTATTTGCTTTTTAAAAATAATCACAGTGTCCAACACATGCTTTTCATTGAACACACCTAATTTCAGTAACTACCATCAAAAAACTTAAAATCATAATACTTTACAGGATTGCCATTTAAAAAACTATGATAACTACAGTTTTATTAAAATATGCCTGAAAATTGCACTTTCTATTGCCCTTCTAAACAGGAGAGCTATATCTTTAGAAGTGTGAATTTATTTCTTGAAAAATAGTCCTAAGAAAAGGGTAACGAAGTTCCAAGGTGCTATAATTTACAATTCTTCAAGTGCAAAGCATTT